>PISX010025032.1:0-26799 GCA_004024625.1 Mellivora capensis
GCAAGTTGTCCGTGGGCTTCTCAGTCCCAACTGTACTTCTGCGCATCAAGAAGAATCCCCACCATTCTCCGACCTTCTTTATTATGCCTGCTGTGTATGTGGATCCCTTTTTGGCATTCATGTTTTAAATTTTAGAAAAATGTCGAACCTCAAGCAGCAAACCTGCAAACGTTACTCTCGTGTTTTGGGGGTGGAGATCAGTCTACAGCAACTTTGCTTTGTAGCTTGGCCAAAAAATGCACGAAGTCAACCGCACAAAGAAACCTGCTGTGAAGCGGTTTCACCACCGAGAGGGGCTCCTGGCGCGGGGGGCGGATGACATCATTTTAGGGGTCTGTGCGGTCCAGCAGCTCTGTTTCGAGCCTTCGTATCTCCATGTGACCAGAGTGGAATGAAGTCAACTTACTTGGGCAGGTCTGCTGGGACTGCCATAACCGAATGCCACAGACTCCGTGGCTTGAACAACAGAAACATATTTCTTCCTGATACTGGAGGCTTCAAGTCCAAGACTAAGGTGTCCAAAGTAGCTTTGGTTTCTTCCCAGGTTCTCTCTGTGGTGTGCTGCAGCTGCCGTCTCTTTGTGTCCTCCTGTAGCCTCCCTCCCTCCTATTTCCTCTTCTGATAAGGACACCAATTCGATTGTATTAGGGCCCTTACTAGAGACTTTGTTTTAATTTAATTACCTCTTTAAAGACCTCACCTCCAAAGACAGTCACATTCTGATGTTATGGGGGTTAGGGCTTCAGTATATGAATGTGGGGGAGGACAAAGTTCAGTCCATCATGCCTGCTCCAGTACCCATACTAACAATGACCACCCCACTTCCTTCCCGCTATCCGCTATTCAGAGCTGTCTTGTCACTTTTTATTATACCTCAAAGTTCCTTCAGTGCTTGAAGACCATGTGAGGGGTGGCTGCCTGCGGCACCTCTCAGACCCATCTGATCTTTGACCCTGGAGCAGCTTTTAAAGAGACAGATTCATGGGACCCTCCTTCTCTCCCTCCCAGAGTCTTAGGCCACAGACAGGTCTTAGGAATCTATAATCTCTTTACAAAATAGAACAGTCCCTCAGAGCAGAGATGTACAAATAGGAACATGCATTTGTCTAATCCTTCCTTCTGGGGAGGGTCTAGGGAACCAGAGTGGGAAATGAACTGTATCCTTGTTACACACTTTTATGCCATTTGGATTTCTTTCTTTCTTTTTTTTAAGATTGTTATTTATTTGAGAGGGAGAGAATGAGAGAGAGAGAGAGAGAGAGAGCGAGAGCATGAGAAGGGGAGGGTCAGAGGGAGAAGCAAACTCCCTGCTGAGCAGAGATCCCCATGTGGGACTCACTCGATCCCAGGACCCCGAGATCCCAGGACCTGAGCCGAAGGCAGACACTTAACAAACTGAGCCACCCAGGCGCCCCTAGGAGCTTATAGTTAAAGATCAACACTCATCTGAGTTACAGAGCTTAGAGATGGGGCCTCAGCTGGGACTGGGGTGATACAGGACCCACAGACAAAAGCACAGGTGGCTCAGGTGGCCTGTGAGAGGATGGTCAGGGGAAAGCGGGAAATGGAAAGCCAGGCCAACCAAGGCATCACCGTATTTGAAGCGGAAGGCGGGGGGGGGGGGACCTGCCAAGACGCCCTGACACCCTAGGCTTAGTGGTTCTTATTCTCGCTGCACACAAGAATGATCTGGGAACATGAAAAACCCTACTCTCCAGACCTCCTTCCAGAAGGCCTGTGGATTTGGTCTAGGGACAGATGCAAGCATCAGCACTTCCTAGAAGCTGGCCAGGTGACCCTGGCGCGGGGCCCCCGCCCCGATGATTACACCATCAGCCGCAGCCATGTCGACCCGGCACGCTCCTGGGACTGACCACAAGACAGTCCGTTCAGGGCTCCATGACCAGTTTATTCCTTATCAGTGAAGAGTTAAGGAAGTAGAAATGGGCCTTAGTCTTTTGGAGAAGGTCTGTCTTCTTGCGTGTAAGACTCTTGATCCCAGCCTAAAGCCAGCTTCCACTGGCCCGGCCAGCCAGAGGGGAGGTTCCAAAGGCAAGAATGGGCAGAGAAGATGCTTTTCTCCAGGGAATTTTGGAGGTGGAGTGGTGGGATGCCAACAGTGGGGAATCACCTATGTATTGGCATCTCTGGGGAGCTTGAAGTCCTACTGAGGCCTGGGTTTTTCCCTGAGGTTGACACATACGGTATGGGGGCTCCTCCTGGGCACCAGCATTTTCTGAATCCCCGCAAAGTGATTCTGGTATGTAGCGAAGTTCAGAACCGCTGGCTTCTCAATGATGTAATTGCAAAGCAGGCAAGGAAAAGAAAAACCCAGCAATGCCTAGGAACCGTTGCAGAGATGAGCTCTCCAAAGACTGAGAAACAAGTAGTAAAGTCGTTGGACTAGGAGGTGTGAGGAAGAATCCATTAGAGGCCTCAGGACACTCAAAATTCACTTACCATTCCAGACACTGAGCCTGGAACCCCCGATCAGAATGCCTTGCACAGATTGCTTATAAGGATGGCCCTTCTGCTTTGAAACCTCCGCCAAAGGCTGGCTGCCCCAGAGTAGGAAGATAAGATAAAGCAGAAGAAGAAAAATCCTGAAATCTACCCTTTTTTGGGTTAGAGGATTGTGGGCAGAGGGATGGAGAGAGGGTAGAGAAGGAGGAGTGTGTTGGGACCCCATGGATTCTGGCGGGGTGGGGATATTCCAAATATAGAACAACTGGTCCAGAACCTGGGTGGGGCCACAGGGAAGCCTGAGGAGTGGGGTGAGGTGGTGAAGGCAGGATGCTTTGGGGTGAGATTGTCAGGCTCACTGGCAGAGAGTGAGGCTATGCCTGTATGGGACGGGAGGTGGGTCAGGGGCCCTGGGAATACTTGGGGTACAGGTGTTCATTCATATTGTAACAACCAGTCCAGCTGTCCTCGGTGCTGGTTGAGGTGTGAGCCCTGGTCTCATGTCGGTCCTCTGGGTGTCTGTGTGCGGGGGAGGTCCTGCATGCTGGGATGCCAGAAGAATCGAGCTGGCACACCATGGGCTGGGGGATTTTGCTGCTTGGCTTTAGAATTCTGGGAGCACTCCATGGGTTAGGAAGGCCTGGCAGAGGCTGGGCCAGAGCAAAGCTGACAGGTGGATCCAATGGGTTCATGTACCCCTGGCCCCAAAGAGCTTTGCGTATGTGGGTTATTTCTAGAAAAATCTACGAGAATATTAGAAATTAATTCTTCAAAAATATTTATGTAATCATTTATTAAAGACAACAATTATAAAACGACTACATGAAAATATAAATAACACAGTTCTAGGAAAAGGAACAGTATTCTCCAAAACAACAAAAAAGTATTTGGGAAGAGATTGGCCTTGGTTTACCCCTTTTTTTTTTTAATATGTTTTTAATGGAAGACATCTACATTCTCATATGTGCTTCTGTATTCGGTCTTGCCTATGCATTGTTTTCCAGATACATACGTGGCTATAAAAGAGAATATTTAATGTTTCCCCCCCAGATAATTACAGATACTCTTCTTTGATGTTGCATAAAAACTCCACTGCAGATTAGTGAGAGAATGAGATTTTAAAAGCTCAATCATGATGTAGTGTTATGACAGACATAGCTCCGTGGAGCCTTGAGAGGGTCACAGGACCCCAAGGAGCCCCCAGACGACAGCAAGGACTAGGGAGGCAGCAGGAGGAAGAGGACGGGTTCCGAGAGAACTTGTATAATTGACTTGCTGTGGCTTTGCCTCCACGTTTCCTTGCTCCGTGGGCCGCTTTATCTTGTTTTCAAAATCCTTTGTTAAGGCTAATATGTGGGTGTAAGTAGGTCACAGTGGCCTTTCAAACCAGAGCCAGACAATTTCACCAGGCCAGTAATTTAAACTTTGAATTGTTAAGGAGGAAAAAAAAAACACAACTCACAAAGCAAAGGCCGACTACAAATGATTCTTTTACTTGGACGCTCGCATGTTGAAAGTGGGTTTTTGTAGACCTCCGTCTTGCTGATGCTGAACATTTTTTTTTCTTCTTTATGTCACTTTTAAAAGAACAGATCCGGCCCTTAAGTTATGCTTGTAGGTGGACTGTGTGATATTCGTTATTCTTTTCGGATGGCGACGCGGAATGTCGCATGTGATGGGGTTTGGAAGCTGGGGAGGACGTGCTGCTGGCCAGATCACAGCTAAGAGCAGGTTAAACCGAGAGAACACGTAGTGTTCTTAGATGTTGGCGGGGGGTGGGGTGGGTCCTTCAGGATCAGGCAGACTAAGTTTTGGGGTGAGCTGAGAGTTAAGTCTTAGAACAGGCGAGGACAAGGTTATGGGTAGATGCAGCAAGAAAGCATTTGGATTGGGGCTTCTAGGAGCTTAGGGATTTTGTGCCTTTCATCACTATGGAGTTGTCTTTTGGGAGAGAAGCTTCTCCTGGCTTCTTTTATTTTTGCTGTCTTTATTTCCACAGACATTTCCAACTCAACTTGGCCATGAAATTGGGGGATTTCTAAGGGGTGCATCTTGGGTCCCTTTTTCTTCCTACCTTTTATTCGATTCCGTGTCATCTGTGGAAGCCCACAGCTCCTTTACCCCTTAAATTGAGTTGTCTTACAAATGTCTATCTCTGGTTCTGGCCTTTCTCCAACTCCTATAGTAAACAGCCGACTTGACATTTCTGCTGGAAGAGCCCCAGTATAACTCATGCTCCGCTGTCCCCAAGCCCACTCTTCTTCTTGCCCTGCATATTGCCATGAACGTCACCACCGGCCATTTCTAGTTAGACCTCAGAGGCCTCCGTGGCCGTCTTGCTTCCTCGGGGTCTGTTAGGAGCTACTGAGGCATTACCGGAAGTGCACACTGGAGTTTAAAATTCTCAAGCTGGCCTTCAGGCCCCCGCACAGCGTGTCTTTCCCTGGCTCCTCCATTTTCTTCCCAGAAAGGCTCCCCAAACACTCTTTGTTTTAATCCCACTCACCTGTTTTCACCTCCTCAAAGGTGCCATCCTCCTTCCGCCATCTTGGCACTGTCCATGCTTTCTTTGCCCTCAGCCTGAGTGCGCCTTCCTGTCCTCAGCTTGCCTCACCTCCCCGTAGTTGGAGATGGAAGCTCTTCCCTTGGGGAAATCAGGAGCTCCCTCTTCAGAAAAGGCTCATTGTCTTCCCTTGAGGTCACCCCCCGTGTCTCTATGGTGAGCACCCTGGATGTTTCCGTTGTAGCATTTATTCAGGTGGTAATTTGGCCTTCATTTCTGGCACTCTGCTTCATGTCCATTCCCCCAGTCAGACTGTTGGCTAATGAGATCTGGGGCCATTTTGAGGGAGGTGATGTTGCACTATTTTCTCACCACTATGTACAAATCCAGGGCCACCCCCACGAAATGCTCCTCCAGCAATCTACATGCTTTGTGCATAGGGCTCTCAATACATGCATTATGGATTGGTCGCTTTTTAAAAAATCTTTTAGCTTTTTATAAGGGTTCAAAGTAATTCACATGCCACCATCACCACAGTGTTACATCATTCTGTATTTATCTAGGCATTCTCCCTTACCAAAGATATTTATGCCTTCCTGTGTGTTCCTGCTTTTGTTTTTTTCTTGTTTTCATGTTGGTCTGAAGACACGCATCTTGTCTTCATCGTTTCTTATATACCAGGTCTAGTGTGGGCAAACTCCCTTAGTTCTTATTTCTCTGGAAAGGATGTTCTCTTCATTTTTAAAGTAGAGTCTTGCCAGGCACAGTATTCTTTATGTATGTATGTTTTTCCTTTCAGTACTTTGAAAATATCCTCCAACACTCTCCTGGCCTGCAGTGTTTCTGCTGAGAAAATCACCAGTCATTTTCTTGCTGCTTTCAGAATTCTCGTCTTTAACTTTTAACTATTTAATTATGTCATGCCTCAGTAAAAATAAAAATAAAAATAAAAATAAATAATAATAATAAAATAAAAAGAAAGAAAGCTTACAGGATTTTCACAGCCTATGCATCACAGGAGTCCCAGAAGGAAAAAAGAGAAAAAGCAAGAGGCAGAAAGATTATTTAAAGAAGTGACCAGGAGCTTGGGTGGCTCAGTTGGTTAAGTGACTACGTTCTTCTCAGGTCATGATCCTGGAGTCCTGGAATCGAGCCCCACATCGGGCTTCCTGCTTGGCGGGGAGCCTGCTTCTCCCTTTGACCCTCCCCCATCTCATGCTTTCTCTCTCATTTTCTCTCAAATAAACAAATAAAATCTTTAAACAAGAGTGACCAATAGCTCCCAAATATCAAAAGTAAAATAGGCATCCAGATTCCCAAAGCACACAAGACCCCAGATAGGTTGAACATACAGTGGATTGATTCATTTTTAAAAATAATTCAGCAGAGTGTGGAAGGTTTAGGATAGTAGAAGCCTTATCCTATTTCTTAGAATCTTTAGAATCAGCAGAGCACCTAGACTCTTTGGGGCTCTGGGAAAGCAACTCAACAGAGAAAATGTAGGCAGGGTTGGATACATTTCTTTTTGGAGATTCACTCATTGTGACAGTTAGCCCTTTATCAACAAGAGAGCAAGGGGAGAAAAAGAGGTGTTTCAGAATTAGGCAACCATTGTGGAAACTCATCTGGGAGGCCGCTCCAGGTGCAAAAGTTGGGAGGGAGACAGGAGCACTGGAGCCAGAAGGGTGGCCTTGGTGAAAGGGAGGTTCTGGTGGAGCTGGAAAGTGGGAGACCCAGTGTTAGGGGTCAGGCCTATGATGCTCTCTGGGCCATCAGCTCCTGTCTAAGCCCCAGCTGCGCCAATCTCCTTTTAGCTGGCCCACTGCCCAGGGCAATTTCCACCCTTCAGCCTCTGCTCATGGTCCTTGCCATGTTGCTTGGCCTCTCGCCCCTTTCCTGGAGTACTCATACTTAGCTTTCGAGATTCTGCTCAAACTTCCATTTGTTGCCTTTTCCTTCTTCTTTTTTTTTTTTTAAATGTCATCCACACATAATTCTATTCTCCTAGTGGCACCTGTTATAACTTATTTTACTGGTTCATTTTTCAGGTTTTCCCCTGCTGGACAGTAAAGTCCTCTGGATAGCTCTGGGTTTTATTCACCCTTTGTCCCTAGTACTAGCTCGATACAAGCACACAGTAAGGGTTGTAGAAATGGTCATGGTTGGAACACATGAATAAATCAGGGGCAGTTGGTCAGGTGTGACTCAGGTGGTTGAAATTCCACCTTGGAAGGACAAGGGATGGGGGAGCCTCATGGGACAAGTGGAGGGGATGACAAACCATCATGTGGCTATCAAAGGTCAATGGAGTGAAAGTAACAAAGGAGGAGAAAAAGGATTTGAATTCCTCTGTGGTCAGGGTGCTGATGGAGCAGGAAAGATCAGAGGAGACTTGCTTAGAAATAAAATGTGAAGCATGTTTGAAAATCATTTGAGATCTGTGTAGTGGAATGAAAAACCCCTATTTGGTGACTTTGCACTAATATGGTCATGTATATGGTTATGGTATGAACGGGTTTCATACCAGTTGGCTGATGGATACTGTAGAGAACAAATGTCATTGATATCTGCATGTGATTATTAGTAGGTGGTGTGATTGAATTAGCGTTCAGTGAACATCATAGCATGGCTGGGTACAGGCAGTAGAGACCCTCCAGTCCTGCGGACAGCGTGTAAATTGGTTCCATTACTTTGGAAGACCGTTTGGCGGCATCTACTCAAGTGAGCACACATGGATTTTATGGCCCGGCAATTTCACGCCCAACAGTAGACCGTGCCTGTGTGCACTGAGGGATGTGTATGAGAATGTTCCCAGTGGCGTTTGTCATAATGGTCCTATAAACTTGAAGCAGCCCGAATGTCTGCCAAGAGTAGAATGGATACATTTTGGAAATTCATGAAGTGGACTTCTGTGGAGTCATGAAGACCAGTAAAATACTGCAGCTGAAACAACGTGGGTAAATCTCCCAAACATAATGTCAAAACAAAGAATCCGGACAGAAGAGACAGAATATCTTCTCTTCTGGGAGACTCACCATTTATATGAAGCATAAAAACAGGGGAAACGTCAGTGGTTTCAAAGTCCACAAGTTACATATGGGGGGATGTTGGGGCAGTAACTGGGAGGAGGCTTGAAGGGGCTTCTGGGGCTCGGAGATGTTCTATGTCTTGACCTAGGTGACACTTACGTGGATGTTTTACGTTTTGACAATTTGTTGAAGTGTACACAGAGGCCACGTGAGGTCTCCACAGGTGTGTTCAGCTGCAATGAAAGAGCTTATTTTAAAAATAGAAATGTTATTTTGTATTTTAGTAAGAAGACATGTACCATCCTCAGGTTTCTTAATATCGTTTCTCTCTGAGGAAACAGTTCTTGGATGTTGTTCATACTTTTATTGACTTTTCTTTCCCATAATCCTTTTACAAATTTATTTGCAAATGGGTTTTCAAATGACTACTTTGGTAAGTCTAACTTGTGTTTTATATTTTATATGCATTTATCACACAAATGCTTTCCTTCTTTCAAAGGTTAATTTGCTGGAATGTGTTCCTTCTCCCTCCCCCAGCTCTTCTGACTCAATGGCTCATCTTCTTCTCCATCACTAATTTTCAGTTGATCAACTTCCTCTTTTTCTCTTAAAGGAGAAATTTACATTTTAATTGAATGCTGGTATACAAACAATTGATGAAACTGTACCTTCTTGTACTTTAGCTTTTTTTTTTCGCCTCTGACTAGACCATTTGTAGTTCAATTTCTTAAAATACCCAAATGTGTAACACCACCACATAACTGAAAAATGTTTGATCAGAGTCAATTAGAGCAGTGTTGCAGAAACAAAGCTATGGTATATTATAACAAGAGATTGGATTCTATGACACTAAATAATTTGTGTTGCGCCCACAGTGATATCTAAATAAAGCAAATGATAGGAATTAATATTCTCTCCAGTTAGCCAAGTCAGCAGCCTTTGAATTTCAAAGTGATCACAAATCTTGTATTTTTAACCAAATGGCTGCACTTGTATTTAACTTTCCTTTAAAAAAGACATCATAACTTCATAATGATTATTAAAAAAATCAAAATTTTATTGAATATTTATGACATATTCAGCATTGGAGAGGCAGTACAGGGCATCGGTAGAAACACGGGCTTGGCATCACACTGCTGGGGTTTGAATCCCAACGCATAGCTGAGTGACCTTGGGCAAGTCACTTACCCTTTTGACACTTTCGATTGTCTGTCTGGGAAGATGGTTTCCTTGTCTGTGAAAGACAAAAAGAGTTACCCATGCATAGCCCCTAGAAGCCTTGTACACAGTAGGCACTCAATGAATGCTGGTTGTTTTGTTGGTTTAGTTGCCATTGTTATATTTGTTTATGACCCGTGCACTGTTGTTTAGGACCCAGAGTGAATGTCAATTTAAGAATGTAAAACATTTTAATTTGTGTGTGCTAAGGGTCCATGTGACAATAAAAAGGACAATTTGAATGATAGGGAGTGTACAAAAAATTATTCTTTTGACGTACGGCTGCTTCTTAGAAAAAGGTACGTTCTTTTCAAGCTAGCATTTAAATAAGGGTTATTAGCCGAGAGAAGGAAATTGGTGTTGGCCAGTAATGACTACTGATTGCCATTCCGACAGCATAATAATAGTTGGGGTGATGGGACAGACAGCATCTAACCATTAGGATTCCTGCCGAATGGTACCTTAGTAATCGATAATAGCAATTTATGTTTCATCGTGTAACAGTTGAGATCAGAGGTATCAAGTTGCATATTCCATTATATTTACCCTAAATGTAGAAGAAAGTCTGGCTAGGAGCCTCAGGGCTGCCTCCCTGACCCCACTGATGGCCATGGATGCAGGCATCAGCCCAGGCAGTCCCAGAAGAACTCTTACTACCCAACCTGCGGACTCAGGGGAAATTAAATGCTTATTGTTTATGGCACTGAGTTTTTGGGAGCTTGTCACAAAGCAATGGCTAACTGGTATAATCAGTTTCATTTGTAGGGGCTGAGAAGCTTTGCCTTAAGATACCAGTGCTGTGTTCTGAAGGTCTTTGAACTCTCCAGTCTCTGTGACCAAAGACATGATGTCTGCTACATCGCAGGATGTAGGATGTATGTAGAAGGATGCTTCTGAGTCCCCCAGGTTGGTCTTCTAGTCTGTCCCTCTTTTGAGCTCTTAACCTGACAATGTGTATCTCTGATGAGTGACTTGTGATCAGCCCCTCCTTGTCTACAATTACGCCTTCGAGTGGTATGCCAGACCTCCCTTACCTGCCCCAAGATTCACAAGATCTAATTTGGGGCTGGCCTCTGCTTTTAGCTTTGTTCCTCCAGCATTGGAGTAACTGGAAGCTAGAAGGTGCTAGTGGTGTTGTCTCTACCACTGGTTCACATCCAGCGATAATTTGGCTGCTCAGCAGACATTTGGAAATGTCGAGTGACATTTTTGGTTGTCACAGCTGGGGGAGTTGGTGCTATTGGCATCTAGTGGATAGAACGCCCAAAGTCGTGCCATGCCCAGGAAAGACTCCACATAACAAAGAATTCGCCTGCAAAAGTATCAGTCATGCCGAGATCAAGAAATGCTGGTGCAGATCTGTGCCAGAGAATGGTCCCCGCAGCAGGAAGTCTCTGATCTCCAACAGCTGTGACGCGAGGTTCCCACCTCGGTGGGCCTGCTCTTCCCCTAGCTCGAGTCTCAGGACCGAAGGTTTGCTCTCTCTGGTAAGTGGTGCTTCATCCAAACCGAGGCCCAAACCCTCTCCAAGGCAGGTGTCCTCCCCAGAGACTGTGGGAATCTTCCCGTGACCCCGTCTCAGCCTCCAGCTTCACTCAGCTCCACGATTCACCATCACCCCCGAATTCCTCAGAGACGAATCTGTAATTCCACAGCCTGGGCCGTTATAAATATCCTCACAGATGCTGAGCATCCCCCCACCCTTAATTATATTTTACGTACGACTGAACTTGCAACTGGTGCTTTTGAACACAACCCTCGTAGCTTCCTCTAAAGGGGCTCGGGCTTGTGGGATTTGAGTTTATTAAAGACATCTTACGTCTTCTGCAGAGGGTCGCGCCGCTTTGTTTTTCTTGCTGACAAAGGCCAAACCACAGTAAACTCTGAAAAGGACTGTGTCCGTCCCACTGGAGACATAGGGACGTTCTGACGATCTGTTTTTACTCAGTCATGAACCGTCGGCTCTGCCGGTACAGAGCGTCTCGTTATCTCGGGAGGGAGCGCCTGTCCTGAGCAGCGGGGAACCGGCTCCCACAGGCCAGGAGCAAGCTGTGGGCTTCTCGCCACCCGATGATACCATCCCACTTCTGCACCTGGAGTTGTATGTGTCCTTGACATACTTTAGTCGGGGACAGAGATTACGTGCCTGTCCGTGGGAGACCCAGACACGTCATCAATGGTGTGGAGTTAGGGGGCTTTGTTACAGAAATGAGGAATTCGGCTTCATGGGCGTGGATATGGCGGAGCCACCTGTGCCTGTGGCCACCACCGTGGGCTGGTTTCTGCAGGTTTCTGCAGTCACCCTACGGCCCCCAGAGTGACAATCAGGAGGGATCACTGGATGTAGACAGGAGCATGGAGGAACTGAAGCCCCCAAGGGGGGAGATCTGGACCTGGAGAGGGGCTAAATGAAACTGGCAGGTGTCTCTCGCTGTCTTCATCCATGCCCGGGGCGGGGGAGATCTGCCTGAGAAGCAGGTGTCCTCCCAGGAAGCCACACGCGTGCCCGGTCCAGGTTTTGGACAAGCCGAAGGAAATCTCATGGCCTATGAGCTCAAAGTATTCCTGAATTTCCCTTTGCCCCAGACTCCGATATGGCTCACCCCACCTTTGTTACCCATCCTATTTAATATTTGGAGAGTTTGTTGACCATATGTTTTCCTGCATTAATTTTTATTTTTTATTTACTTTTATTTTTATTATTAAAAATGATTTTATTTGGGACAGAGTGTGGGAGAGAGAGAGCATGAGCAGGGAGAAGGGCATAGGGTGAGAGAGAAGCCGACTCCCCACTGAGCAGAGAGCCCAATATGGGACTCGATCCAGGGACTCTGGGATCATGACCTGAGCTGAAGGCAGATGCTTAACCAACTGAGCCATGCAGGCACCCAAATTTTTATTAAACAACAACAAACCTTCACATTAATATATTATCTATCTTGATTATTGAATGTGTTAGTTCCCCGTAAATTTTGCACCCTGGGGCAAAGCCTCAGCCTGCTGATGGACACCAGAGAGTGGACTTTCGCATGCCCCCCGCCAGCGTGAGCCAGCAGGTCCGCGATCACGTGGATGCCGCTGTGCCTGGATCCCAGCATGGACTCTCCAAGTGTCAAAAACCAATGTTGCTACTTCACTTTTGCATTCCAAGGCTCACGTAAAATGTCCCTGTGGCCACCAGCACCAAGCCAGGACCACAAGGGGAGGGGACACTGGGAAATGTGCTCTTAGTTTAGCTTGGTGGATGCAGTTCAAAGGCATGATGACAGCCCAGCGTTTTGCATAGTTTTGTTCTACGGTGTGAGAGACGTTGATGGGCGCCCCGAGGCCCCAGCAGCTTCCCTGGAAGCACATTCACGGGTGTGGAGTCGCTCCCTGTGTCCTTACCCTTCCACAGTCGCTATGTCTGGAACCTGTTGTCACGAGCACTCTTAAAGCTGTGGACCGAGCAAGAGGATGTAGCCACGTGGCCTATGTAAAAACGACCCCAAGCTACAGACAGAGACGTGGGTTTGAAAGGCCCATCTTGTCTGAGTGACGGAGAGCTGCTGCCGGGATGTGTGTGTCCTGGTCCTCGTCCAGATGCCGTCAGCCTGCGTTTGTTGGCTGTCGGGTCGGGCTGGACGCTCACACATGTGGCGTCTGGTGAAGTAGCTCAAGGCTGTGATGAGCGCAAAGCAACCCAGTGGGCACCAGAGGTTCGGGACCGGGTTCTGTGACGTGCCCCACAGGTGCCGGAGCTGGCTGTAGGTGGCGTAGCCAGTGGGAAACCTTCCAGCAACGTGGAGAAAGAGTGAGAAACTTCCTGGTGCTTTCCCAGCTCAACACCCGGGCTTCAGTTCAAGATGAGCCATTTTATTCTGCCTGCTACTCTCTGCTGAACTGTGTGTTGTGGAGGTCATTGTATTTGTTTTCCGAACCCACAAATTGCCTGAGAGCCCCCAGATGACTCATGTTCCTCGCACATGGCAGTCGCACTGCTTCCCATTATTGGCTTTCGATGAGGCCAGTGTCAGTGGGTTGTGCCTAATTCTGGGGGAAGGAAATGACAGCCCCATGCTGTAATGTGTCCTCCTCCTCTGGTTCCTTCCCATGGTGAGATTTTGCTCTCTCTCTCTGTTAGGAGGTGAACAACAGCTGACTTTAGGGCTCCATCCCCCCCCACCCCAACCTATGACAGGAGCTTGAAAGACATAACATTCTTCTGATGTTCAGTTTTGGGGGTAGAAAAGAGATGTCTTCCCCCCACCCCCAAAAACAGGAAAAAGAAAGAACAACTTTTATACCTTTATCTCAGTGGGAAATGCATACTGAGTTGTGATACATTAAGCGGTCCCTAGACAGAAATTTGAAAATACTTCCAGCTGTTTAATTTCAGTTGGCTCTATGGAGGGGAGAGCTGCCCAGAGCACCTGCGTGTCAGCCATTCACCCAGAGGCCAGCAGTTAACCGGCCAGCTAGCCCTGAGCACTGAGTGGGGGACCACTGCCACCGCCAATGACAGGATTAGTGCTTGGATGCACCTCGAAATGTATTAAGCAGGAGACTGCCTGTGTGTGTTCTAATCCCTATGGTGACGGCCATTCAAAGAACACAAAGAACTGAAAGGGAGAAAGAGGCATGTTTTGCATATATATTGAATTTTATTCACAGGGGCAGTGTGAACATTTAGTGGGAAGTTGGAAATATTTCTAAAAATTTTTTTGTACCCAGAAAGCGGGAAGGGGAAGAGTTAATCAACAGTCAGAGGTGTGGCTTAGGGAGAAACCCAACGACTTCCTGCCACAAATGAGAGCACGCCCAAGTGTTCTGTCCTCATGAACGGTGGATTTCAAGAGAGGGCAGTTGTGAAACTATAAAAATACCTGTGTGTTAAATTCCTGTTTCAGGAGGCGTCTAACATCTGAGTAAATTATATTTGAATCAGCAACATTTGCACACCGTGGTTTCCTCTTCCAGTCTGAGGTGTTGCGCCCAAAACGTGGAGGAGGGACAATGCGTATCTCTAGGGCTCTATTCTTCGTGGCATGTGTCTATGCATTTGGGAATAATTTGTATCCTGGGTAAGCACTGTGCCTTTGTTCCTTTCCGTTACCTGAGCAAACACTTCGGAGCTGAACATGCGTGAGCGCTCAGCCCACCCCATTTGAAGATGAGGAATATTTCTTATAATCTCAGCAGCTCTACAACCTCCCTTTGGTTTTTGGTCCCTTCCTCCTTCAGATGCATCTTCCCCAGCTGTCGTTACTGTCTTTTTTAGTCCCTCCTGCAAGTGCTACCCATAACTTTTAAAAATAAGAAGTCGTTACGATGTTATGATTTGCATTTTTAGGTTAGCTCCTTCCATCTGTTTTCCGTAAAAGATAATTCTGCGAAGTAAATTTGGCAAGGTTTTATTTAATAGTAATATTAAAAATAAACCTAGCGAAGGCAATGATCATCACGAATAGAATGAGAGAAAGACCATGCTGTTGGAATGTGACAGATTTTTGCTTTAGGACTAGATGGAATGTTCCATGTGGCTTCTGTGAAGCAGGGATTTCTGAGCCAAATTTCCAAGAGAACAATTATGAATATCAACAGTCATCACTACAGGGGAAGGAGATGGGCAGATCTGGAATTCCCATGTTAAGGATAATATAAAAATATGAATACAGGAATGATCTCATTTGTTCTACTCTGGGCCTCCCCATATCTTCTGAGTGTGGTAACTCCAATGGTTTGCCATCTTGGAATATTGGCTGAAAGTTTGAAACTCTCAAACATCCTTGGGTGTATCCTTTTTGCCCTATGCTTTTCAGGGGTCAGCTTCCCGAAACGGGTGGCTGGTCTCCATGAATTCCAGGTTCCTTGTCCTTCTGGAATGTCTTGGTGGGAAAGGATCCTTTCTTTTTTTTTTTTTTTTTTTTTAAAGATTTTTATTTATTTATTTGACAGACAGAGATCACAGTAGACAGAGAGGCAGGCAGAGAGAGAGGGGGAAGCAGGCTCCCTGCTGAGCAGAGAGCCTGATGCGGGACTCGATCCCAGGACCCTGAGATCATGACCTGAGCCGAAGGCAGCGGCTTAACCCACTGAGCCACCCAGGCGCCCGGGAAAGGATCCTTTCTTACCACCTCCACTCTTCCCTGCATGCTCTTCTGATCAGCACTTGGGGGCTCTAGATGCCTGGAGAGGGTGCGGCCTTCTCTGGTGGGTCTCAGCAGACAGCTGGAGTGGGGCGGGGTCCCTTTCTTCTTTCAACTTGGGCTCTCAAGTGTCCCAGGAGCCACTACACCAATGACATAGTGTCTTTCCTGAAGAGTTGGGGGCAATTTAAGATGGGAAGACAATGCAGGGATGGAGAGGTTAAATGTTGGTTCACCATAGAACAGTTGCTAGAGGTCTATAAGAAAGCATCTAAAGGATTAAACACTCTCCAGAAAAGTTCACCATAGCTACCCCGTCCCCACCCCAGGGCTCACCTGTCATCTTGTCCCGTATGTGCCAATCATTAACATTCTCTTTCTTCTAGGGGCACCTGGGTGGCTCAGTCGGTTAAGCAACCAACTCTTGATTTCAGCTTAGGTTGGGATCTCCAGGTGGTGGGATGGAGCCCTGTGTCAGTCTTGGCGCTCAGCGGGGAGTCTGCTTGAGATTCTCTTTCTCTGCCCTCCTCTCCCCCCACCCCCACATGCTCTTTTCCTTAAAAAAAAAAAAATCTCTTTCTTTTAGCCTACTGCAAAAGAATTGCTACTCACTTTTGGGGAACTGTCATACCCCCTGTTCCCATGCATCCCCCCTGCTCTCTGAGCAGCCTTCATGTCTGAGATACTGAGTCACGGCTGACATTGGAGTTTCTGCAGAATGGTCAATGCTGGCCAGTGATGCACTAGGTTGCCCTTCTTCCCCACAATGCCCAACGCAGTTTTTTGGGGGAGTCTAGGGAATCTCACACTACATGGTAGGCCAGTGAGAGCACAGATCCTTGTGGCTCCCACAGCCCTGTGAGTGCAAGCCCTTTCCTATTGCAGGGGTTGGACCAAGCTAACAGAAGCATGTCTCCCAAGGACCAGCAGCACTCTTCCTCAGTGACCAAACCGTCTAGATCTGAAGTTGCAAGCTGCCAGCAGGAAGCCAAATGCAGGTGACAGCACAGAGTTATAAAAATATCTAATTTGGATTATCTGTTGGCAGGTTGTCCCCTTTCCAGTTCACAGTTGTCCTTACCACTCCCTCTTTACTCTTGCCTGCTCCCTTATTAATTTTACCTACGTGGGTCCTAAAGTCATTTCAGTGTGTGATCAGATGGAGGAGGGGAGATGATGTATAACCACCTCTCCCTTCCATGAAGTCTGTGAAAGCCTTGGGCACAGTAAATTTTCTTGCCCCTGTTTGGACTTCACAGACTCAGAAAAGAATCACATTCCCCTAGACAGTGTCTCTGTTAGCACACAAGATGTTTTGGAGGGGTGGTTATTGTCTGAACATCAAAAGACCCAGGTCTGAGGGTCTTATACTTGAAATGGACTGATTTGGTTTCAAGATTGAAAGTTGATGGGTATTAAGGAGGCACATGTTGTGATGAGCACTGGCTATTATACATAACTAATGAATCATTGAACACTACAACAAAATTAATGATGTACTAACTAAACATAATACAGTGGCTAACTAAACATAATAAAAAAAAGTTGACAGTATCACATAAAAGGTGAAATCAAAGCATGCTCTTTAAAGATCTTTGATCTGGACTTAGAAATGGAAACAGAGAAAGTGAGGGAGATTGAATGATTGCCCAGACAGAGTGGAGATTCTGGGTAGGACTCCACGTCTGGGGCTTTCACTTGTATATCAACAAAGTCTCCTGGCATGAGGACTCAGACCCAACATGAGCCCAACTAAACTTTGGTCCAGGATAAAAATAATTAAGAAAGAGAGAAAGAAGGCAAGGAAAGGAGAGGAGAGGAAAGGAAGGGAAAGGACAAAACCCTCTGGCAATGAACTCTTGGTAGGACTTTGAGATTCCACTCTAGCTCTGCTGGTCTGACCCAGAGCACAAAACAGGACCTGAATGTCAGCCCGAGGGCTGGATGCTGGGGAGCCAGCAAAGAGAAATGCAGTAGTTTCTAGAAGTCTGCAAATTTGTTTAAAGACCATCACAGCAATAGTTTTCTCTGATGAGTTTAATGTTGTCAACATCTCATTTTGCCAGGTAGGCAAGGTTGAGAACAAAATCAAACAGTGCCATCTACTAGCTCCATAACTTCCTAGAAGAAAGGCATTTTAGAACTAAAGAAGTAGGATGGACATAATCTCTGAGCGAGAGCAGTTTCTCCAAAGAAAGATAATTGTCCAATTTATACCAATAAGGTAAGAAAAATGAGGGATATCATTCAAAATATCAAATGCAGAGAAGGTGCATTAGATGAGTTTATGTTGTGTTACTCTGCTTTGGCAGTAATTATGTCAACTTGGGAAGATATGGTTGGTGCTACTGTAGAACAAGGTGGCCCTGAATTACCCAAATTGTTCCATGTAATACTTTGTTTTTTATCACAGTCACCATTGAGGTTTGGGTTGTATGAGAGTTTTGATAATATTTTACATATTTGGAGGATTCTTGCAATCTGAGGGGAGGTCAGACAACCAACCAGACAAAATAATAGCCCCTTTCCTTCAGTGGCTTCTCTGGCTCTCCTTGTGCAGGGCAAGAAGAAAGCAAGAAGAAAGATACTTAGGGTTATATAGGATCCAAAGGGAGCCCTTTTGGATTGCCAGTCTGGAGTCCTGAGGGCCCACTGGAGACAGAGAATATGCCAGAGAGAAATGTTGGGGAAGGATCATCAGGGGGTAAGACAGCAGGTTCCAGAGGCATGTGCCATGTTGACTTCAGGACCTCCATTTTTAGTTTCAAACTCAAGATATGTTCTGTAGCTGTCTGAATTCTTTATTTTCTCATATATAAAATGAAAACCCTAATGGTCCTACCTCATTGGGTTGCTGGGAGGATTATCTGAAAGGTGATGTCTTTGAAGTTCTTAGGAGCAGTCCTGATGTGCCATAAACCCTCAAAAGATGGTCGTGTTTATAATTAGAGCAGAGCATTAGCTGACAGATTAATGACTAATGGAATTAATGGATGACTTAATGATAACAGGGCACCCGTGAATTTTAGGATTAGACGTGCTATTTCTCTAAGTCAGAATGGTTGTGCCTGACAGGTCGTGTGACGATGTACTCTTGCCTGCATATATTAGTTCCCCAACTTAATTAACAAATTATTTCTTCATGTGCCAGAATTAAACTATTTAATTAATCTACCTAACTGATCTTTGATTAGTGGTCCAAGAGTGGGATACATTTACAGGTGAAATTTATTTCCAGACATATCTGTCTTTCTTTGGATTTCATGTATCATATTTTAGTTTTAGATAGAAAATCCTAAAGCTGTTGTAAGGGCAGTGGGCAATGAAAATGGGGAGGGCCATTTGGAAATACCTAATTGAATGCTTAATTCCAGCCCACTCACTCTGCTGCCCAGATTATAATAAGGATTTTGATTTTTTAATTTTTACAATTATTACATTGGCCTCAGTAATGGACTTTTTCAAAGGGGAAAATGATTATGAAAAGTAGAACCGGTGGCCATATATATATGGTTCTCTCTTTCTGACATGAACTGTTCTGGGGGAATTCATCCTTCAGTCCAGCTCATGGTAACAGTCTAGAAAGTAAAAAGCTACATAGCTGAATGTGAATTACATTGTTATGTTTATATACCTATTGCTAAGTTCTCTGAACTACATGGAATCTTTTGGGAAAAATTGTGGAAAATATTTTCTTTCTTGTTTTTTCAAGAGCACAATATTCTAAAAATTGTCTATAAGCCTGGAAGCAAAGATAAGTATATATAAATAAAGTTATTTTTGTTGGTCTAGAGAAAAAGACTATGTATTATATTAGAATATTTAGACACAGACACACACACACACACACACACATATATATATATAACTTTATTATATAATAAAATCTATATTTTTGAAGTCAGCATTGAGTCAAGATTATTTGCAATCACTTTATTTCTATTGATTTTTTTTCTGCCCTGAGCATATGTCCATAATTGGAGATTTACTTGTTGATCCTTGTGTTTTCTAACAGTAGACTGATTATAATAATTCAGTTGAGTTATTCATTTCCAGGGATGTGGGCAGGGTTGATGTCTTGGGCATATAAAATGCTCAATGCATCATCCATAGAAAATTCTTGACAGTGGTTGAAGTGAACAACCACTGCAACCTAGTGTTTTTCTTTATCTGGGCACCACTTGGGGCAGAGAAGAACTTCAGGTGGCACTTTCTCACACATGAAGAGACAAAAATTATGGGGCAAAATTCCTTCTATGGGATGTGCTCTCCTGGGCTAAGTCTGAGCAGTGGGTGGGGGACAAAAAAGGGGGACTCTGTTGTTGCTCTGGTGAGCTAGGGCCTGGGGTCCTTGTGTCTGTGTCCAGGAATGTAGTTGGGTCAGGCAGAGCGGACACTGTGGTGTCATCTGAGTGTTGTCGAAAAGTCGTTCTTCAACCACACCGTGCCATGAGTAGTAACTATTGCGTTGGCTACAGGAAATCATGATGCTGATATGAAGGCAGCCGACTTCTGAAATGACAGCTGTTCTTTACCAACCTCGGAAAGAACATGGTCAAACAGAGGCACTGCTCATGTGCCTCTCCTCCATCCATCCTACAATCCTCAAGAATTGTCTAGGAAAGAGATCCTGCCTGTCCAACTGGAATCATGGGTTGGCTTCCTCATCTCAATTCTCTCCTTTTCAGCATTTCTTCTGAAAGTCCATTTTGCTCTCGTTCCCTTGGTTGTCTCTTGGAGCTTGAATTTGGCTCTTTAACTGTCATGGAATGGACGGTGCCTACCGGCTGCTCTCATGAGATCTGACAGACAGACTTGTCCAGAAACTTAATCATTCAAACCCTGCCTCATTCAGCAAAACTCTAGAAACCCTGGTTCTTTCTTATTTCCTTACATTCTTCTGGTTCTTGGGTTTTCAAGTGATTTCTGTTTTAAGAAAATTAATACCCTGTATTTTAAATTAGTTTAGTTCCTGCGACATTTTCTGTCACGGCTTTCCTAGGAATAGGTGACTTTGGTGTGTCCCTTTCTGCCTGCAGTGCATTTCATCCTCTCATCCATCCTGTCTTTATGGAGAAAAGCTACTGATCTTTCAAAACGTAGTTCAAGCAACGTTTCCTCCATCTTCCGGGAAATCTGATCACTTCCCCTTTTGTGGGCGACAGTAGTCCTGACTTTGCTCTGTAATCACATGTGACATACTTTATGGTACTTACTTAGTTGTATGTCTACTATTATTTATTAGTCGATAAAGTCCTTGAAGACTGATAAAGTCCTTGAAGATATAGTAATCATTTTCATATCCCTCGTGTCTGGCAGAATGTGTATAGTAGACACTCGATAAAGTCTTATTGTCTGAACCAAGAAAAACATCATGTGATAGATAAAACACAGGGGACCGAGGGTGTAGGCCTATTGAAGAACAGGAGGTGGGGAAAAGTGGAAAAGAGGAGGTGCCCTGGGACAAAGCACTTGGGTTTGGTCTTCTCTGAGAATGCTGGCATGACCCAGCATTTGAGGTGACTCTGAGATTCCTGAGAGATAGGTAGGCTGGTGACGATCCAGTTATAGAGCCTAAAGGGAGAAAGAGAGATCAAGGCCAAAGCTGTAAGTATGAGTTCTTCCATAAGAGGTATTAGGTGGATAAGATTGCCCCAGTAGAGAGGATAGAGTGAGAAGAGGTTAGGACCCAGGAATCCAAAGCCATGTGCTTGCAGTTTTGTCAGAGGAAGAGAACTAGAAGTGAGCTGGTGATCGCTACGTTACAAAAGGCAAAGATGGTCATGTGTCTGCAAGGATGGATGGTCAAGGATGTTGGTCATTAAATGAGAACCAAAGAAGGACCTGGTAAATGAATAAATAATAAAACAATGAATAAATAACAGGGCAACTGAGATAAAGAGTACCTCCCACTTCATCTATCCAAATGTGAAATCATTATTTCTCCCAACACAACGGGTCTGTGTTGAAAGGTCCTCAAGAACAGTGATTCCCTCGGAGGGTGAAGGGACTTAGCGTATAGTCATGTCCATGGCTGTGATCAATTACAGAGAAAGAATACCAGTCACAAGCAGTGAAGGCAAAAGCACATGGAGTGAGTTCTGGGGGAAACCAGGTGCTAGCTTTCAAGACTCCTGTCCCTGTGGAGCCACACAGGATGCACTTAATTTCTCCCAGCAGTGAGTTACGACAACACGTGTGGAATGTTGCCATCCAGGGAAGCTCATTAGAACTTCAATGCCCAGGGTTTTTACTGGGAGCTGATCACATATGTACCCTCTGTCTGGCACACACTCAAATTCCAGACTCCAAGAAGGAAAGCAGATGTTCAGCATAAAACAATTGTTATTAAAACAGTTTAGGCCCAGTGAGCCACTCTTATCAATTAATGGCAGGAACCTGTTCCCAGATGACAGCCCAGGGCCAACCTTATAAATAGGCCTTTCAAAGCCCAGCAGTCAGGCCTGGTCTGTTAACTCTTTTCTGTACAGAATCTTTTTTCTAGAATTCCCTGTCATGGTGAATGACACTATCATCAATTCTATTAAGCAAGTCAGAAACCTAAGCAGCATCCTTTGCCACCTGCTTTTGGGTGACTAGGCAGCTTTGGACTTATGAGGAATAATGAAAAAATCTAGAACACACAGGCAAATACACAGTCAGATGTGCATTGGGACGATTCAAAGAGTTGCCAAGGCAGTGAGCATTTCTAGGACTAAGATACAGAAGAAATGGAAAATGAAAAGAGCTGTCTTGTGTTTAGAGCTGCTTTTGTCTACAAGGCAAATGCAAAACCAGAAAAAAATGGGGCATTTGAGAGGTTAAGGTTCTGAGCAAAGCTTTTGGGAATGTCACAAGGCTGGAGGGTGCAAAACGGTAGTATAGAACTTTCTAAGAAGGAGAAGGAGAAGGAGAAGGAGAAGGAGAAGGAGAAGGAGAAGGAGAAGGAGAGAAGAAGAAGAAGAAGAAGAAGAAGAAGAAGAAGAAGAAGAAGAAGAAGTCGTCAATTACTCCAGGTTTTGGGTTGTTATGCTAAAGACTACACCCTCCAAGTAAGACCGGACTGGAAACAATGCCCAAGTTACAAAGATTAAACACGAACTCCCAACCAGCTTAGTCTCAAACAGGAATAAAATAATCTGCCAGAGGAAATACTAAATCCACTCTTGAGAGTGAAAATCTTATGCAAAGCCTTGCATGTCTATATCATTTTTCATATACAGCATTGGCACTCAATTAAAAAAAAAACCCTACAGATACACAAAAGGGTAAGCCCTGACCAAAAGCAAGAGAAAAACAGTTCTTGTATAGGAACACTAAATACATACATGTTCATATGTTCATTATGTACAGACATAACGCATTCAAGAAACAAATTTGCAAGGTGAAGAATTTCAACAGGGAACTAGGAACTACAAAAAAGAAACATTGGAATCCTATAATGGAAAAATAAAAATAAATTAAATTCAGATCTCAATCAATGGGCATAACATTATATTGAGGTACTGTAGAAAGAATTGGTGGGCTAGAAACAAGTCTGTGAATGATATCCAGACTGAAGCAAAGAAAGACAAAAGACCAGATGGAAAGAAAAGAAAGTAAGGGACTCATGGAACATAATGAAAAGATGTAATTATAGTTCCAAGAAAAGAGGAGAAAGAAGAAATTGACAGAAGCAATATTTGAAGAAATAATGGCCAAGAATTTCACGAAACTTTTAAAAAACGTTGAAAGACATCTACCCTCAAAATCAAACCTTGAGCCCCAAGAGGATAAATACAAAGAAAACTATGCCTTGGACCCTCCACTGGAATTTCTGAAGACCAAAGATAAATGGAAATCTTAAAAGTAGTCAGAGATGTTGAAAAGATAGTTCTTTGAAACAGCAAGACCAGCGACTGACTTCTGATGGGAAATCATGGGAAGTACAGTACAACCGAACAATTTCCTCCAAGCAATGAAAAAAAAATAGCTATAAGCCTGGAGTCCTTTACTCATCACAATATTCTTCAAGAATGAAGGTGAAGTAAAGACACTTCCAGAGAAGCAAAACTGAAGATGACTTGTGAGGAGTGCGTCTGCACTAAAGGAAACGATGCAGGGAGTTTTCATTCTGGAGGGAACTGATACCACATGGAGACATGGAGTGTTGAAAGGAAGACCAGCAGAAATGGGAATGGCTGTTGACAAAAATCAACAAAAACAATGTGTCGAGGTGTTTAACATACATGGTAATTACAAACATGAGAAGAACAGCACAAACTCTGGGAGGTGAGTGGAGTTGAAGTGTGTACTAAGGTCCTTGCACTGGGAATCCACAAGAGGAGTGGGAAATTCCATCCTCCACTATCCATGACCTTGTTTTGTTGGTTTCACTTCCTGTAGGTCTCTTGAGTCGGTGTCCTCCTCTCTGTTCTTCTACCCACACCACAGTCCCGGCTGCCGTTATGTTTCCTAGAAGACTGCAGCCATGTCCACCGGCCTCCTGCTTCCCCTGGGCACCTCACACAGGCTGTTCTCTACCGAGCCGCCTGACTGATCCTGCAGAATTACTTCTCTTGGTCTGGCTCCTGCTCCTCCTCCATTCGCCTGCAGGTGGTCCTCCCTGCAGAGCCCCCTGCCCTGGGGACAGGAGAAGGAAGATGGAGGCCAACCATCATTCTCCTTTGCTGAGTCGCCACAGGGTGGCACCTCGCTGGTCCCCTTGTGATCACAGCTCCAGGTCAGCTCCTTGGCCATGGGGCAGTTTGGCGTCCCTCTCTCTGCTTGTAACAGGGCCCTCCTATGGGTCTTGCTCTTGTACCTTGGCCCCATCACTTGCCATCTTTCTGGAATGCCTCATGGTGTTTGCTGCAGCAAGGAATGCCTTTCTTCTTCTCCATTACCCTAATTGGTTTAATCTTCTAGGTATCCTGGAAGGGAAGGGAAACTTCTGCAGAGGCCACTTCTTCCCCTGAGGTGGGAAGGTTGGCATGAGTATGCTCTGTCTCTTGCCTCTCCCTCTTATGCGGATGGTGGGCCACTTGCCAGCAGAGCAGACCCCCCTGTCCGCTCCCTTGAGTGTGTGTTCAAGTACGACTGGCAGTCCTTTCCTTCTGCCCAGAGGAGAGTGCAGTAGGATGGGGTTCCCTCTTCCTACCCATGGGGAAGTTGCCCCCAGTTGTCTTTACCTGTGAGGCCGGGGGCAGGGGTTGGAAAACTAGGGTTCAGATTAGAAAACCCCTATTGGTCTCAACAACTAGACTCTAGCTTTGGCCAGAGAACTCAGTCCTCTACCAGTCGCCGGGGACTTGCTCAGTCATTCATTGAGACCAGGCCCTGGACTCTATTAGGCTGGCCGGCCTGTGAGTATGTTCTTTATTGGCCAGAGCTTTTTGAAGGGGAGGAGTGTGTTCACACGGGCCCTTGCCTACCAGCGTCACCACCAAGGTGATGCCAATGGAGTGGTTACTGTTTATATGAGCATCTTCACAGTTTTCTCTCATCCATGGGCTTCCATGTTTGAAGCCACGTGTTTGGAAGACAGAGTATTGAGTATTGAGTGAGTAGTGGGAGAGCAATCCTCAGGAAACTGAGTCAGAAAGCACAGAAGTAGTGCCCAGCAGGAGGGAGAAAAGGTCAGTGACCATCTGTGGGCCCCAGAAGCTCTCTGTGCATCGTAAGAGGCTGAACCACGTTGGCAACGCCTGCATCAGGATCTCGCTTGGGGGACAGGGCTTGGTTTGAAAAGTCTATTTAATATCGCGGTATAGTTTACATTTGGGAGAAAATGGTTCCTTGTTTCCATTATACACTCTATGGAATATGGGGCCCTACAATCTATTGGCTGCTGGGGATAGACTGTAAAAAGACTTTCAAGATGGAGGTGGGGTAGAGCTAGGAGTCATGGTGGGGTCTGTTGATGATGTGCACTTTTTTTTTTTTTTTGCTTATTAAAAGGTGATATGGTTTTAAAGTAAGTCAAAGAGAAAGACTACACAAATGTTAGACTCCCCCTGTTCTAACATAGTGGATTCTTATTAATTTAATTTAATTTTGGAAAGAACATTTCACATGAGATCTACTGTCTTAAGAAAATTTTAAGCGTACCATACATTGGTGTTGACGATGGGTGCAGTGTTGACTGACAGATCTCTAGAGTTGTTCATCTTGCTTGACTGAAACTTTATGACCATCGATCAGTAACTCTCCACCCCCACACCTGGCAGGCACCATTCCACTCTTTGATTCTATGAGCACGACTATTTCAGACCTCCTGTAAGTGGAATCATGCAGTATTGCCTTTCTGTGATTGGCTTGTTTCACTTGGGATAACATCCTCAATTTTTGTCCATATCGCATCTTGCAGAATTCCCTTCTTTTAAATGCCTGAATTGTATTCCATTGCATGTATAGGCAGAATTTCTTTTCCTTTTTTTTTTGAGAGGGAGGGGGGATGGGGCAGGGCAGAGGGAGAAGGAGAGAAAGAGTCTTTTTTTTTTTTTAAGATTTTATTTATTCATTTGAGAGAGAGTGAGAGAACACAAGCCCGGGGAAAGGCAGAAGCAGACTTCCCACTGAGCTGGGATTCTGAGGTGGTGCTCGATCCCAGGACCTGGAGATCATGGCCTGAGCCAAAGGCAGATGCTTAACCAACTGAGCCACCCAGACGCCCCTGTATATGCAGAGTCTCTCTATCCACTTACCCATCGATGGACATTGTTTGTTTCCATTGCTTAGCTATGATAGATAATACTGCAGTGAACATGGGGGTGCGTTTATCTTTTCAAATTAGCATTTTTGTCTTCTTTGGATAAATACCCGGAAGTGGAATTGCAGGATCATAGAGTAGTTCTATTTTTAATTTTTGAGGAACCTCCATACTGTTCTCCGCAGTGGCTGCACCAACAGTGCACAAGTTTCCCTGTTTCCCCACATTCTTGCCAGCACTTAACTCTTGTCTTTTTGGTAATGGCCATTCTGGCAGGTGTGAGGTGAGTTCTGATTTGCGTTTCACTGATGATGAGTGAGGTCGAGCGTCTTTCCACGTACCTGTTGGCCATCTGGATATCTTCTTTTTTTTTTTTTTTTTTGTATTTTTTCTTTATTTCTTTTCAGCGTAACAGAATTCATAGTTTTTGCACCACACCCAGTGCTCCATGCAATGCGTGCCCTCCACAATACCCATAACCAGGCTCCCCCAACCTCCCACCCCCCACCCCTTCAAAACCCTCAGGTTATTTTTCAGAGTCCATAGTCTCTCATGGTTCATCTCCCCCCCAATTTCCCTCAACTCCCTTCTCCTCTCCATCTCCCCATGTCCTCAGTGTTATTTGTTATACTCCACAAATAAGCGAAATTATTTTTTCTGCGAAATATTTTCGCAGAGAGATAATTGACTCTCTCTGCTTGACTTATTTCACTCAGCATCATCTCTTCCAGTCCCGTCCATGTTGCTACAAAAGTCAGGTATTCATCC
>PISX010025033.1:0-26818 GCA_004024625.1 Mellivora capensis
TGAGGAAGACAAAGTACAGAAAGTAGAAGTAGGGACAGAAAGGATGGGTTTGAAAGCTATTTCTGCCATTATAGGATTAAATGTGATGAGCCACGGAGAGGTTTCCAGATTGAGAAGCTGATGACACAAGAAGACATTGGACATTGACAATCATAATACACAAATGTACCACAGTAATGCACTACGTACCTTAAAGTTACACAGGGTTACATGTCAAATTTATTCAATTAAAAAAAAGATGGAATTGATTATATCAGGCAAACTCATGTGATTGGTTTGGTTGAGTTTGCAATGCTGTGGGAGTGGACCGAGGTGGACCCACAGGCCTGGGCCTCAGGGAAGGTTGGGCCATGATGTGGAGCCAAGAGCCATCAACACATGGACAGGAGTGGACACTACAGGAGTGGAGGGGTGGCCTGGGAAAGGATGGACTGATATCAGAAGAGACATAGGACAGAAGCTGGTGAGTGTCCACATTTAAGGTTCACATGAAGAGATGGGAACTAGTGAAGAAGAGAGACTATCCATCGAGTGCGGAAGACGAGTGGGAACTGAGGAGGTTCAAACTGCCAAGGGAAGGTTTCCAGAGGAAAGGAGGGATCATCAGGATGCAGAGCAGGAGTTAAACCAGGTAAGGGTGGAGAAGGAAACATGCCTTTTCAGTTCTTTGGGAACCATTACGGACAGCTGTTTCACCAGAGTATCAAGGGCAGGGTTTGGTTTGTGGTGCGTCAGTGAGGAAATAGGTAAGAAAAAAGCGAATTGCCATCCACTTTCCTTGATTGTAGCACGGACACATACTCGTCAACCATGAACTTGGATTTAAATAGCAAGAGCCACAAGTTTAAAAAAGCCCTCACTGCAGCATCGTCCTTGCTTGTTTGCTTATCCAGCGCCCCAGGTTATAGAAAATTCCCCAGAGAGAAAGACACAGGCCTTCAAAGTAGAAGTAGGCATATTATCCTATCATGGAAAGTTCTAGGCCAAGCTACTTTTGACATGAACACTATAAAGGGTATCTTGTTGCCAACTAGTAGAGGTTACACCACCAATGCACAATAAGAAGGAATGAATGCTGTGGCTGGTCCACGTGTAATAAGATTTCTACATCTTTTGGGCTGTACATAAGGCACCACACAAGCTAGATACGTTCACACTAGAATATCCCAGAGGCATTTTTTTATTGGTTAAAACAGCAAGAAATAAAGACTGAGATAAATTTAATATTTAACTCTAAATCTTTAGTTTCCATCATTAGGCTGACTTGCCCGCAGCCATATTGCTGTAAATTAAACAGCTAAATCTGGTGTGTTGCCAAAGCGCACAGTGGAGAAATATTAACAGTTCTCTCCTTGTTCTTGTGCCCAATCAAGTTAAAAACGGAAAAGTAATCTGTTCGCCAGCCAGAGAGGTCATTAGAAAGAATGGTTTTAAAAAAAATAAACTGTCATTTCACAGTGTATACAAATATCGAATCATTATGTTATACACCTGAAACTAATATAATGTTCTATGTCGATTACACTTCAATAGAAACAAGCTGTCAACTTATTTTGGCAGCTGGAAATAGAATCCTGGCTTTGTCTTCAGCTCTACGCTGGTCTTTGTAGAAAGCAACTAATGGGGTTTAACATGGAGACTGCTTCTCTTTTAAAAAAATTTTTTTAATTAACATATAATGTATTATTAGCCCCAGGGGTTCAGGCCTGTGAAGTGCCAGGTTTACACACTTCACAGCACTCACCACAGCACATAGCCTCCCCAATGTCCATAATCCCACCCCCCTCTCGCTAGCCCTCTCCCCCAAGTAACCCAGTTTATTTTGTGAGATTAAGAGTCTCTTATGGTTTGTCTCCCTCCCGACCCCATCTTGTTTCATTTATTCTTTTCCTGCCCCCCAAACCCCCCACGTTGCATCTCCACTTCCTCATATCAGGGAGATCATATGATAATTGTCTTTCTCTGATTGACTTATTTCGCTCAGCGTAATACCCTCTAGTTCCATCCACATCATCGCAAATGGCAAGATTTAGGGTTTTTGATGGGCTGCATAGTATTCCATTTTGTGTGTGTGTGTGTGTGTGTGTGTGTGTGTGTGTGCATCACATCTTCTTTATCCATTCATCTGTGGATGGACATCTAGGTTCTTTCCATAGTTTGGCTATTGTGGACATTGCTGCTATAAATATTCGGGTGCATGTGCCCCTTCAGATCACTACATTTGTATCTTTGGGATAAATACCCAGTAGCATGATTCCTGGGTCATAGGGTAGCTCTATTTTCAACTTTTTGAGGACCTCCATGCTGTTTTCCTGAGTGTCTGCACCAGGTATATTCCCACCAACAGTGTAGGAGGGTTCTCATATCCTCGCCAGCATAGGTCGTTTCCTGACTTGTTAATTTTAGCCATTCTGATTGGTGTGAGGTGGTATTTCACTGTGGTTTTGATTTCTATTTCCCTGATGCTGAGTGATGTGGAGCACTTTTCCATGTGTCTGTTGGCCATCTGGATGTCTTCTTTGCAGAAATGTCTGTTCATGTCCTCTGCCCATTTCTTTTCTTTTCTTTCTTTTTTTTTTTTAAATTTACTTGACAGAGATCACAAGTAGGCAGAGAGGCAGGCAGAGAGAGAGGGGGAAGCAGGCTCCCTGCTGAGCAGAGAGCCCAATGAGGGGCTCGATCCCAGGACCCTGGGATCATGACCTGAGCTGAAGGCAGAGGCTTTAACCTACTGAGCCACCCAGGTGCCCCTGCCCATTTCTTGATTGGATTATTTGTTCTTTGGGTGTTGAGTTTGATAAGTTCTTTATAGATTTTGGATACTAGCCCTTTATCTGATATGTCATTTGCAAATATCTTCTCCCATTCTGTCAGTTGTCTTTTGGTTTTGTTCACTGTTTCCTTTGCTGTGCATAAGGTTGTGATCTTGATGAAGTCCCAATAGTTCATTTTTGCCCTTGCTTCCCTTGCCTTTGGTGGTGTTTCTAGGAAGAAGTTGCTGTGGCTGAGGTCGAAGAGGTTGCTGCCTGCGTTCTCCTCACGGATTTTGATGGATTCCTTTCTCACATTGAGGTCCTTTATCCATTTTGAATCTATTTTCATGTGTGGTGTAAGGAAACGGTCCAGTTTCATTCTTCTGCATGTGGCTGTCCAATTTTCCCAACACCATTTGTTGAAGAGACTGTCTTTTTTCCATTGGACGTTCTTTCCTGCTTTGTTGAAGATTAGTTGACCATAGAGTTGAGGATCGATTTCTGGGCTTTCTATTCTGTTCCATTGATCTATGTGTCCATTTTTCTGCCAGTACCACACTGTCTTGATGATGACAGCTTTGTAATAGAGCTTGAAGTCTGGAATTGTGATGCCACCAACTTTGGCTTTCTTTCTCAACATTCCTCTGGCTATTTGAGGTCTTTTCTGGTTCCATATAAATTTTAGGATTATTTGTTCCATTTCTTTGAAAAAAATGGATGGGATTTTGATAGGGATTGCATTAAATGTGTAGATTGCTTTAGGTAGCATAGACATTTTCATATATTTGTTCTTCCTATCCATGAGCATGGAACGTTTTTCCATTTCTTTGTGTCTTCCTCATTTTCTTTCATGAGTACTTTATCATTTTCTGAGTACAGATTCCTTGCCTCTTTGGTTAGGCTTATTCCTAGGTATCTTATGGTTTTGGGTGCAATTGTTAATGGGATTGAGACTGCTTCTCTTGATGGGGCCTCGTCACGGAGGAGTTTCAGAGATGGTTTCTACAATCCAGTTATCATTGCCCGGCGGGGTAGGGGGGGAGAAAATGACTCTAGACTGTGGAAGTGATGAAGATAGAGTAATACCTTTGTGTGGAATGTCACAGGAGAGATGCTGAGGCCAGATTTCCCTGAGAGAGGAGTAACTACCAGAGCAGAGGGAGCTCTCTTTCAGGTGTATGACTAGCCCAGATCTGGTTTTAGGTGGAGAAAAGGTTTGGTCCTCTCTCCATGTGTGACTCATCTCATTGATCTTACAGATCAAGGATGGACAGTTAGCGGCCATATTGTCCTTCTACCATACCAGTGACAGAAAACAGCGATCTCATTGAACTGGTGTTTGTGGAAAAGTACAAACTGTTTATAACCAAAGAAAAATAGAGAAAGGTAACATGTTGGCTTTACTTCTGCCTTCCCGCATCTATCAGAATAATGGTGTCAGAGACAAACACATTCCTTGACCTGGCAGTGTCACCTATCATGACTCTGGAATTACAGTGAGCACATTCCCAAATCAGGTTTTTCCCACCTGTGGCGGAGCACTTGAATCACCTGGGGAACTCTGAAAGCCCACAGTACTCCAGCCACCCCCTAGACCAATTACATCACCTCCAAGAGTGCGACCCACGTGTGCTTCTTCAGGCGTCCCTGGTGACTCCAGTAAGCAGCCCCATTTGAGAATTGCATGAATGCTGGCCGTGGACAGGGAACCAGCTGAGACGAAGCTAATCAGCATCTGCAATTTTTTTTTGAGGTCCCCCAGGTGATTCTAATATGCAATCAAGGCTGAGAACTTCTACCTTTAAACAGTGATTCTCTCTAAGTGTGATTACGGAGCCTGCATTAGGATGAGCCGCATCCCTCTTAATCGTGTCATTCCCAGCCTCACCCTGGACATACTGAATCAGAAATGGATGGCACCTATTTTGCAAACTCCCCAGGTGGCTCCTATCCTCACTGAAGTCTGAGGCAGTCTTGCCTCTATCCCAGCTTGATGACCACTCAACTTTCACAAAGAGATTTGTTCTTTTTGCCCTGAAGAGGATTGAGTTTTAATTCCCGTTAAAGTGCAAATACCATGACATAATCTTTAAGATGCATTAAATGAAAGGAGCAAGATGCAGAATAACTCGTATAGCACTTGCCCTTAATCATAATAAAAAGTAACATTTGTATGCATATGTTTATGTATGGGCAGAAAAATCTCTGGTAGGGTACAGATAAAGATGTGCTTCTGGAACGAAACTCTGTGGTTTTTGAGGGGATGACCTCTTACAATTTGTGCCATGTACATAGAATTCCTCTGTTTAAAAAGAGAGTATAAATGCAAACATTAGATGGAGAGAAGTCATATTAATCCTTATTAGTGACTTATACCCTAGAGGGAATTATTTCATCAGGATCTTTTGATGTGAGGAACAAATAGCATGTATGTCATGAGGACAAGGGAAATCAAAGATGGGATGGGGAAGAGAAACAGAAAAGAAAGTCCCTCAAATTGAACTTTACATTTTTGTCCGTGGTCGGTCTTGAACTTGATATAATCCCAAAGATGAAAACGAAGCAGTATGCATCCCCCTTTCCAGATACTGCTGATAGAAAATAAATAGAGGCTTCTTGCCTTCGCCAAGGTATCTCTAACAAAATGTGGGAGTGGGGGGCAGGGCAGCTCTTGGCCATTTGGACCTCAGCACACAGGTTTCTAGGAAACGCTGCCTCAAATTCCCCTTCGTAAGCAGCAGGTGGCAGCAGCAATCCAGTTTCTGGTCTGGCCCAGGAAATGCTTCACTAGGATGGCTCTATGTTATTTAGGGTACTAGTCGCAGAAGCGTGGAAATTGAGACAGGGAAGTTCTACTGGTGACCACAGATGTTTAAATAGAGAAAAAAGAAGATCGGATGTACTAACAACCCTTCATATTCAGCCCAATACATTTAAGCTATGAAGGGAAGTTAGGGAAATCGTAGCCTGTTGCGTGGGGAGCATCTGACTGAAATGTCACTGAAGTTATTTCATCAGTACGACCTGTGGGGTAGATACCAACACCTCCAGTTTACAGACAGGGCATCTAAAGTTGGGCTGGATGCAATAATTTGAAGTTTCAGAGAAACAGTGATGGAGGCAGCATATAAACCCAGTCGGACCACATGAAGCCATGATCTTTCGAATTTGTGTCAGTCGATGCTTTGCAGCTGGGAGGACCAGGTGTTGGCCAGAATGGGCTGTTTGAAGGGTAGCTTGGAGCTGGACCCGAGCACGCATGGGGTGGGCCATGGGTGGGTGGAGATCACCCAGCCGACAGCAGGACTTCGACAGTGAGGGACTACGATTGTTGTTCGCGTGCTGTTTTACGCCCCCAGCACCCGTGCTGCTCACCGGCAGTACGAGGCCGACCGCGCTGTCTGAAGTCGTGCTGTCTGGATAACTGGGAGGGGCTTCTTGGAGTCAGGAGTCCTGATGCAGGGAGAGAAATCTGAAGGGGGTGCAGTGTTGTTTCCCGCCCCTGCCCCCCAAGACAACACGAGCCGAAGTAAATTACAGATTCCATGTCGTGCTAAGTGTCCGTGGGACTGTTTATTAGTGGGTGATTCCCTTGTGCTTGTGCTTTTGTAACTAAATAATGCACTTAAATCTCTACTGCTTGTGATATCTCTTCATCCCCATTAGGTGCAATGAAGAAATTATCTTCCGATACTTTCCTGTACCTCTCTCCCCCATAAATTTCCCAATTTTGTCTGGTTAGGGCTTTATTTTTATGTTGTCAGGATTAGTAGTTTACGTTCAGCCCCACAACTGTAAATAAGAGCACTTGTGGTGTTGTGACATGGGGAGTATTTACTGCAGAACAGAGCAGTGTGGCTATCCAGTGGGAAAGACGCGCCATGCCCTATGTGACGAACCCCATGTCCTTGTAAGGGCGATTCTTCAGTTCACTGAGGTCATATGGATTTTCTTCTCTAATGTGCTAAAAATCACACCATGTCTGGTTTCTTTGCAAAATCTGTAATTTTTTTAAAGTTTCTATTTGCCATTTCTTATTCTGATTGTTGAAAGAAAATATGCCTATTTGCCATATCACTGGGATAGGGCTCTGGTCCGTACTGTCTACTGGTGTGTAGACGTGCTGGCTTTGCTCTACGTCTGTCACTGTGGACTTTCTTTGTATCACGCTGCTTGGCTGGTTTCCCTGTTTGTTAGATCTCAGATTTCCTCCTTAATTGGGTTTGCTTTTGTGTCTTGCTAAAATACATCCCTAATAATTATTTCAGAAATAGTACACAGGGAGTATATTTTCCAAGGGTTTGAACGTCTGGGATGTCTTCTTGTCACTCACCCTTGATTGAAATTTCATAAGGAAAATATTCTTCTAATTTTCCTCTTAACAGTTTGTAGTACTTTCTCACTTTTATCTGGTAATAAGTCACTGAAATTAACATTAATTGTGTCTTATGTAATTTCTTTGGAAATTATTTCGGTATGATCTTAATATTATTTTTAACAGAAGAGATTATATAAGTATAGTATGGCCTTAAATGAATTTTTGTAGTGGCTTCCAGGAGAAAGAAACCCTCTCTTATTTCCTGTACACCTTTGTAATGCTACCTAGACATTTTTTCCTCATACATTCTATTTTGTTACCATGAAGGCTTTGGAAGGTTTTTTTATGGCAATATTTCTGTCATCGTTTTGTGAGTCTCATTTTCACAACTCACTTAGAAGCAAAATATTTTATGAGAAGCTATGTGGGGCCCACAATGAGTGAAACCCAGGTTGTCAGGCAAGATTTAAAAAATAAAAGCTTCCAGTAGACGTAAAGCCAGAAAACCCGTCTGCATAATGACCTCTCAACCCTCCAAGATGCCTATGGCAATAGAAAACTCCCTTTTCCCATCTACAAAAGATAGAAAATAGTTAGTTTTTTTTTTATTTATGCCCCAATCCATTGCTGTTTATAACATAGAAATCTGTAATTCTCCTGCCAATAAAATGAAAGTTGTTTTTAGATGATTATAGTCCAAAAATACTCAGGCCAAAATATTTGCTGTGTTTTACTCTATAGTGATCTCAGTAATACCTGAGTGGATAGATCATTCTTTCTCGGGCCCAATGGGTGAGGCAGCCTACATTCTTTGTCTGTCCTTCAGCGTATGGAGAGGCAGGATGACACAGTGGTTAGAATGGTGGTTCGAGACCCTGGCTGCCTGTGCTCGAAACCTCTCAGCTACCTTCTAGCTGAGTCACATCGGGCCACGCTGCTTTCACTTCCCGCAACTCAGGTGTCCCCTTGGGTTTCAGATGTTCCCTCTGTGAAACAGAACCTAAGGTTGGGTTCATTGTAGAGGTTAAGTGAGTTAGCCTCTGGGAAAGCTAAGATGCTTCTAGGTCCCCAACAAGCCTCCTGTGAGTGTCTACTAGCAGCAAGACCTCACAGTTATGAATTAGGCTGATACGCCGAGCCCTCCAGGTGGCCCCGAGGCCTGTGTCCAGAGAAAGATGTGATCACTTAGGGTGGATGGAGGAAGAGCCAAAGAGATGGGATCCTTTATCAAAGCTTTGTGGAAGTGGGGAGAGTGCACGGAAAAGTGCATTTCTACGTGTGTGATGGTTGAAGACGGGTAGTAGAGGAGACAAAGAAAAATGGTAATCGACTACCATTCTAGAGGGAAAAAACCTGACTTTTCACTGGCACATTAAACAGTCCCCCATACTTTGAATGCCCTCATCTGGGAGATAATTGAAATGAAGTATTTACGACTGCACCATGCTAAACGAAGCATGAGAGATGTCTCAGAGTTTTTGAAGGTGGAGTCAGGATTGGGCTCAGGGCAGAACGGGACAGGGAGGTTGCTGACAGTGAGGGAGTGTCCACGACGCCATGTGGACAGAGGTGGCATTCTCTGTCCTCGTTCATACTAGTCTTTGATGCGGTGCCTCTGGTCCCTGGGCTGGGATCACGGGGCTGTGCTCACTGAGGGTTGAGCTTCTCTGACAGCGGGGCCATCTCCTCGGCGATGTCATGTGTGAAAATTACAAAGATGGACATTCAGTGGGGGAAACCCAGGAATATTAGTCCGTAAAAAGCTTCGTTCCTCTAATTTGATGTTTTAAAGAGCACTGGAGGAAGGGACAAAAAGTTCAAGTGCAGGCAAATCTAGATCAAATCCAGATCAAATCTAGTACTGAAAAAAGAAAGAAAGGAAAAGGTCAGGAAATCTATGGAGATGGTTAAATTTTCTGCCATGGACTATTGAGGTGGATTTTGAAATAGTATCCAATGAATTTCTGGGTGTTTGTGCAGTAACGGTGAGAAGGAGAAAATCAGAGCCCAGGAGGAGAGCTCCCGCAGCTCCGTTTCCATGAACTAACAGACTAAAGGTCTTAGTTGATGGCCCCCTAAGCTCTCCTGGGAAACTACACTTAAAAACAGATATTACTTGGTGTTTAAACAGTTACTTTGGGGATTATCTTAAATTCACTTGGCCATGAGTTTTTAACACCCTTACAATGGCTAGCTTGTGTAAAACTGCTTATGTAGGCAGGTTTTGAGTGATTTCCTTGAAAAGAAATATTTCCAAAGAGTTTTTGTGCGCCCATTGAATTCTCTTTCTGGAATCGAAATGAGCAAGACTCAGCTGTGCTTCAGCCTAGACTCATACTCATTAGAGATAATGATTTATCTTGAATGAGGTTCCAGCTGCCAGGCAGGCCTTGACCACTTGGCCAGGTACACGGGACGTTCTCCGTTTGAGACCATTATAATCAACACTGCTCACCGTTGTCGCATCCTGGACACAACAAGGGAAGGGAAGTTAGGAGGAGGAAAAATACATTTCTCAAACGTAACCAAATCTTTCCAGGGGATGGAACATTGGAAATGACCTCGCGATGTCCATTTGACAAAACTTGGCCTAAGAAAAGGCTGTATCATGCCAACAGGGACTTCGGCACGCATCAGATGTTACTTGTTCTGTGAAGCAAAGCACTATATACTCTTGTTTGTCCACAAGGTAACCAACCGGAAATCTAAGGTAATCCCATCTCCCCAAACTTTATTTTTAAAAGGAAGAGGTAACTAAGATTGTGTGGTGTTGGGGACATATCAAAACACAATAGGATCTCCTTGGCTTAAGGTTCCTTTTATGATCATGTTAGCTTGGTGTGACATTCCTGGTGGAGTCCCTGAGGCGTTGCATGAACGTGGGGTTCTCGTGCATTCTTAGAGATCCAATTGCACAGTGTCATTTTCCTAGTTGTAGTGCATTGCTTTCCCACTCTAACCATCTCCAACTGATGTGGACAAATTTAAAGCCAAGGATGAATTCAATGAGTCAAGACCCAGGTGTCGAGAATAATTTTTAAATGTGTTAAATTACTCACTGATAAAACATGACTTTTGACTCCTCCCACCTTCCCTACACAACTTGCCTTAAGAAAAAGATAAGTTTGATGGATCGATCTGGCTGGGCACAGGGAGAAGACAGAACACAAGAAAGAGATTGACTCAAGAACCACTGAGATCTTGATTTCCTAAAGTCGTCACTATGTCGTGTTTCTAAACGTTTGAAAATAACTCCATTTCCAGCTGCAGCTCGTGCTGGCCAAAGCACACCCAGAGAAATACTGCAAGGGCGGAGGGCGGTCGGAGGAGTGTGGGAATTCGATGAGATTCCAAGTGCCTTGCCTGCCACTGACGCTTGGACGGCATTCAACACGTGTTGACCTCCTCGAAGTCCAGCATTTAGAATCCATCCTGGGATCCTTTCCACAGTTCTCTGTGAACACACTCCGCTTATTTCGTTCACATACGGATTCCTTCGCCCAATGTTCATTCGTGGCTTATGACGCACCAAGCCCTGTGTTGGTGCGGGGATAGGGGGTGACTAGTCAGTCCCCGAACCCTGGGAGTGGGTCTAGTGTCAGTGGCAGAGCAGAGATCGTGCCCTCGTGGGATGAACGAGGTCAGGAACCCGGGTGAAGGAGGGGGGTAGAGTCAGAAAAGGGTGTCAAGTACATGAAAGGCGTCTTGAGGTCCCTCAACCCACTTCTCACTGTGGTCCACACCTGGCCTGGACCCACCGTTGACTCTGTGGCCAGGAACCAAGGTGAGAGTGACATTTTTTCCTCAGCTCTGGCTCAAATCCAGGGGTCACGATGCCCAAGGAATTGCTGCTTGAAGACAAAGCAAGGGAGCAAAACAATCACTGCAACGAAATAAAAGCCTTGAAGCTAAAGAAAAACAAAATGTCATGATTTGTGCATTTTTTCCTACAAAACCCATTTGTTCTGCGGTGGAATATAGAGCCTGCATGTGATTTCTACAAGCTACGCGGTAATGGGTTATGCACTCCGGGGAAGGACTGTTCTTAAGGGAGCGGGAACGTGTCGGACTCACTTCCTCGCTGAGGCTTACAGCATGTGGCAGCTTCAGCGCGAGCAGGTATTTGGTCCATAAACCGGGAGAACACGGCATCGGCGTGGCTCATTTCCAAACGAAGAAGGATGCGCTCTGCCTCTCGCTCAGGTTGTTAGTCCCGCTGGGGATAAACAGGGCGAGTCAGTGTTTTCCTGATGTTGTGTTCACCTGTCACGGCGATGTGCACACGCCCCGTCGCCAGCACCTCTCCTGGCCCCGCAGACCGGCTACTTTTTTGATTTAAAGGTTTTATTTATTTATTTGACAGAGAGATCACAGTAGACAGAGAGGCAGGCAGAGAGAGAGGGGGAAGCAGGCTCCCTGCTGAGCAGAGAGCCCGATGCGGGGCTCGATCCCAGGACTCTGGGACCATGACCTGAGCCGAAGGCAGAGGCTTTAACCCACGGAGCCCCCCAGGCACCCAGACCGACTATGTCGTGGGCCACTGTGGGTCCTGGAGGTCCCGGGTCCCATCTGCGCTGAACCGAGCTGGGGCTCTGGGGACTCGTGTTCAGACGCTTCTCCTCAGGGAGACGCTCCTCCTCAGGGAGACGCTCCTCCTCAGGGAGACGCTCCCTGATGAGCTGCTTTGCAGTTAGACGCCGGATCCCTCGTCTGTGAACACGTCGTTCCGCGGTCGCCGGAGGCCACCTCGTGTCCTCCCTCCTCGAAGCCGGCTGCCGTCGTGGACAGGCGCTGAGGAGAGGCAGGGCTGGCCGGCGCGGGCCTCCCGCAGGGCCGTGTGGACGCTCTGCGGCGGCTGCGGGAGGCCCGGGCCGGCCCCCAGGGAGGCGCACTGTCCGCTCCCCACGGCGGTTCCTCGTCAGGCCTCGTTCGCAGGAGCGAATCTTGCCAGAGCCCGGCCGTCCTGTGAGGAAGAAGCTGGGGAATGGGTCCGGGTCAGCGCCCTGCTCGCTCCCCTCTCACGAGCCACGTCTGCCGGGACACCCAGTCGTGGCCCAGGGCGGGTCAGGGTTCCGCCCGCCGCTCCCGGAGAGCCGGCCGAGGCCGCGGGGTCTGGAAGGCCGTGATTTACCCCGCGGGACCTTCAGGGCGAGCAGGCGCGAGGGGCTCTTTGTTTGAAGCCCCTCTCAGCGCTTGAAAACCTGTTCCGTGGAGGACTCTCGCCCTCCCTGTCGCCGACTGAAAACGTGGCTGGTCCCGGACGTCGGCGACTCGTGTGGATCGGGTTGGCCCAGGGGCAAAGTCACAGGCCGGCTCGGCTCAGAAGTGACGAACGCGCCGCCCGGCCGTGGGTCACACTGGAGACTTCTCCCCGCCGAGGCCTGTGCTTGGCCACCTGTCCTCGGGACAGCGGGTTGAGTCCCCATCATTCTTCTCTCCCCCTCTTCCTGCGTCTCTGCCCCGTCCGAGGAGGCCCCGTGCTGAAGGAAGAGGATATGGAGCTTAGGTGAGGGTCACCAGGCTCCCCTTCTCCCCCGACACTGGGGGCCACCGCTCGGCTCAGCTGAAGACACCTCGTCATAGCCACCCCCTTCCACACTTGCAGCCCTTCCTTCCCTGGGGACCCCGGGAGGAGGAACAGTCTTTCTTTGCATCCTTCGAATGTTTGGGTCAGGCCCCCAGCCTTAATGCGGAGCACGATCGCAGTCAAGACCACGGACGCTGGTCGTGTCTGTCTGTCTGCTTTCTCAGGCTCAGCAGCAGAACCGCAGGGGTTGCGCTCCGGAGCTCCAGCAGGCAGAGTGGCTGAGAACCTGGGTTGGGGACACCGTTGTTTCCCAGTGCCGGGGTCAGCACTTCACCCTTAACACCCTGTGACATATGCACTGCAAGCCTTCAAGATGCTCTAATGGAACACATGCTCGTTCAGCGCTTGCTCTACCCCAGACACCCGCCCAAGAGCCTTACCTGTCCTAAGGCTCGTTGTTCAACAGGCCCGAGCTACAGATGATCATTATGTCCATCTTGCAGATAAAGAAACCGAAGCAGAACGACGCGACACTTGCCTCGAGTCACACGGCTAGAGAGTGGTCAGTCTAGAATTCAGTTCACACGGCTAGAGAGTGGTTAGTCTAGAATTCAGTCCACACGGCTGACCCCAGAACCCACACTCTAGATCACTCTGCGAACACGGTTCCGGTTCTAGGAATTCCGTCCGAGCGAGCCGGTGGACGCACACGAGCGTGAGCCTGCGTTTTCGCGGAGATCTCTCTCTCACAATGTGGAGACACCAGGTACAACTCCGGTGTTGGATGCAGGAGGTTGACTCAAGAAGCAAAGGTAAGTTGATACGTTAAAAGCCAAAGCCCGTGAACATGTATTTTAGAGGAACATTCATACCAACGATTGCAAAACAGCATAGCAGTCAGGGAAATGAAAGTGCAGGCAAAAACCAGAGGCAGTGTCTCAGCCCTCAGTGGGAAAGTGGAAAGGAGACGTACCCTTTAGTGCTGGCAAGGAAGGGGGAACAGGCACATTCCTACACAGCTGACAAGAGTGGGGGTTTTTACAACCTCTTACAAAGGAATTGGACAAAAACTTCTAAAATGTTTGCAGCTTAGAAATGTGCAACCCTTTGGCCAGCAAGTTTATTTATGTGAATCTGTATTATGGGAAGTACAGCACGTACATGAGGCAAAAATCTGGGAATAATTACATGTCTGTCAATAGGACAAGGAGTAATTTATTAGGGCCTATTCAAGCTGTGTTATAAGATAGTTCTTTAAAATAAGGAATTAAGTCTCGACTTATTGGCTCAGAGGAACATCTGTGATATACTGTGTGAGAAAAGCTGCTTTCATAATAATATGCAGGGCGAGAGCCCATTTTGTAAAAACAAACAAGAACCTACGTGTATGTGTGTGAAAGTTCACGTAAGGGAGAGATGGTTATGAATCAGGATATTGACTTTGGCTGCCTCAGATGGGTAGCATAAAGGGATGTGTGTGTGTGTGTATCTTTGGATTGTTCTGTTGCTGCAGTAAGCACTTATATTTAGAAATTAAAAATTTTTATTGAAGAAAAATATTAAATGCTATAAAGGGAGTTATGATCTGTTGCCAAATGGAAAGAAAAAATATAAATCCCATTTTAAAAAGCAATCCAAGGACTCCTGGGTGGCTCAGTCGGTTAAGCATCTATCTTTGGCTCAGGTCATGATCTCAGGGTCCTGGGATCGAGTCCCGCATCAGGACTTCCTGCTCTGTGGGGGGGTCTGCTTCCCCCTCTGCTGCTCCCCCTCCCTATCCTTCCCCCCCAATTCATGCTATTCCCCCCTTCTCTCAAATAAATAAATTAAAACTTAAAATAAAATAAAAATAAAAAGCAATCAAAAATTATAAACGCATGCATGTATATGTGTGTTTGTTTATTTGGGTGCAGAGAAGACGACTGGAAGGATTATTAAGTTCAAAATGTTAATAATGATTATTTCTGACTCGTGGGATTTTTATTGTCTTTGATCTGTTTGCGTTTTCTGAATATTAAGCAATTAACATATATTGATTTTATAAAGAAAAACATGTTAGAAGTAAAATGAGGAACTGGTCTGTAAAGAAAGATAAAGAATCAGGATTGAGTCTGAAGTGACATTTTTGTAAGAGGATGACAGGTAAAACAGGTAGAGCTCAAAGCTGAATCCAGGACAGGGCAACAGTTAGGCGCCCGAAACCAGGTCCTCCATTAGAGGGCGACATTTCCCGCCCAGTTCGCCAAAAATTGTCCTCATGGATGACCTAGAAAGATGAGAGAGAGACCACTTCCGAGATTGCTCTTGTTTCACTGGGGCAACATTTTCCATCTAAAATGCTCTGGCTTAATACTCCTAGTGTATATGGACCACATCTTCCTTATCCATTCGTCCATTGAAGGCCATCTTGGTTCTTTCCACAGTTTGGCGACCGTGGCCATTGCTGCTATAAACATCCGGGTACAGATGGCCCTTCTTTTCATCAGATCTGTATCTTTGGGGTAAATACCCAGTAGCGCAATTGCAGGGTCATAGGGAAGCTCTATTTTTAATTTCTTGAGGAATCTCCAGACTGTTCTCCAGAGTGGCTGCACCAACTTGCATTCCCACCAACAGTGTAAGAGGATTCCCCTTTCTCCACATCCTCTCCAACATACGTTGTTTCCTGTCTTGCTGATTTTGGCCATTCTAACTGGTGTGAGGTGGTATCTCAATGTGGTTTTAATTTGAATCTCCCTGATGGCTAGTGATGATGAACATTTTTTCATGTGTCTGATAGCCATTTGTATGTCTTCATTGGAGAAGTGTCTATTCATGCCTCCATCAGAAAGGATGAATACCCAACTTTTGTAGCAACATGGACGGGACTGGAAGAGATTATGCCGAGTGAAATAAGTCAAGCAGAGAGAGTCAATCATCATATGGTTTCACTTATTTGTGGAGCATAACAAATAACACGGAGGACATGGGGAGATGGAGAGAAGGGAGTTGAGGGAAATTGGGGGGGGGGAGATGAACCATGAGAGACTATGGACTCTGAAAAACAACCTGAGGGTTTTGAAGGGGCGGGGGTGGGAGGTTAGGGGAGCCAGGTGGTGGGTACTATGGAGGGTATGCATTGCATGGAGCACTGGGTGTGGTGTAAAACTATGAATTCTGTTACGCTGAAAAGAAATGAAATTTAAAAAAAAAGAATACTATTAAAAGTAAAAAAATAAAAATAAAAAATAAATAAAATGCTCTGTCTTATTCCCTGTCCCCCAAACAATAACGTACAGAAGGGGGACGATAAAGAATTTGGACTCAAAGTTGAACAAAAAATGAGGCTCAATCCAGGAAGTCGTGGATGCAGGACATAAAGGGACGGTAGATCTGGTGTCGGCTTGATGACCCACGCAGGACTCCCGATGCAGGACGTGGCACAGCTTAGAGCCCAGTAGCCATGAAGCCCTTGAGCGTATCTGTAGAGAACATCAGAGACTAATGTACATGATTTGTTCAAGAATTGGACTATGCGGGGCACCTGGGTGGCTCAGTGGGTTAAAGCCTCTGCTTTCGGCTCAGGTCATGATCCCAGGGTCCTGGGATCAAGCCCCGAATCCTGCTCTCTGCTCAGCAGGAAGCCTGCTTCCCTTCCTCTCTCTCTGCCTGCCTCTCTGCCTACTTGTGATCTCTCTCTCTGTCAAATAAATAAATAAAATCTTTTTTAAAAATTTAAAAAAAATTAAAAAAAAATAAAAAGAATTGGACTTCGCTCTTTCAGTCAAGGCACATGTGTTTGTGCCATTCACCACTTGCCACTCGCAGAACTTTGTAAGGTACGTGGTGGGGGGGCACGGGGGGCATGAACAACTCTCATCAAACCTTCACAGTATTTAAGAGGGAAGGTGGCTCTGGAAAAATAGATCCTTTTCATGTCTCGCTCATCTAGATAACATCCAAACCCAAGGATAGTGCATGGAGAAGAAAGAAGTCAGATAATTATTATAAAATTAGAGAAATATATTTAAAGACAGTTAAAAGTCTTAAGCTTTGGTGCTTACAATTATGGTTGAAGTAAACCCTCGTCGATCGGACTCTGTCCTAAAACTGAAGCTGTGAGAGACCAAAGTCCAGAATTCTTGCTTTTATGGTTGGAATCTCATTCAGGAAGAGGACTGTCGTGTAAATGAGGAAGAGACAGCAAATTATTTTTTAGTGTCTGTCATGTCCGTTGTACCGTTGGAACCCCACTGTTGTGCGGAATGTCACTGGCCCCCAAGGGATCCAGCCTGACCAGGAGGTGAGGGGCCTCGGGCGGGGGCGATGGTGCCGCTGACTGCCGCTGTTGACCGGTAGGATTTCGTGGACGGCTGAGGTAATGGTGAAATGGAATGCCTTCCTTCTCTTTTTATGTCCCTCTTTGTCTGATATTTTCAGTTGTTAAGTCAAGGTTGAAAAAGCCCAGAATAAAAGCCTGAAAATAAGAGCAACAGGTCAATCCCCGGTTTGGCCTATGCCAAGTAGAACTGAAAACCCAGACTTTGGGCTTCTCAGGGTCCATTAGAGCAAGTATTGTGGAAGACTTTTCTAATGAGGCACTTCTGGAGAAATTCATAACATGAAATCAAGAAATAACCCTAAACCTAGAGGCTGATTTTTTTAAGAAAAGATTTTATTTATTTGAGAGAGAGAAAGTATGTGAGAGAGATTGAGAGAACGAGTGGGGGGGAGGGGCAGAGGGCGAAGCAACTCCCCCCTGAGCAGGGAGGCCAACCTGGGACTCGATCCCAGGACCCCGGGATCATGACCTGAGCCGAAGGCAGAAGCTGAGCCCACTGAGCCCCCCAGGTGCCCCTACAGGGTGAGTTTTCAGGAGAGCTTCCCGGCTTGTGCTTTCTCCTCGCCTCCTGTCCAGAGGATTAGGTGTGAGTGTTCCTTCAGCTCCTTCCCAAAGTCACTCCACCACCTCTCCTTGGCTCATCCACCGACTTCGATCTCCAGCTTCTTTCTGCCCACCAGAGCCTTCCCCTCCGCACGTAAACATACTCTAGTCTCCTTCACCCTTTAAACCCAACCATCCGCCTGACCCAGAAAACCCTCCCTCGAGCTCCCACCCGCCTCGCCTCCTTTCTGTAGGCCCGAGCTCACTAGGAGCCTCTCCGAATGTTCCTCTTGCGCTGCGTTACTACTCATTCTTCCTTGAATCCTTTTCAAACTAGCTTCCGCGTGGATCTCCATCAAAAGTAAAAACGACCCCAGACTGACAAATTCTCCGCTTCCGCAAGCTCCAGGGCATCTGACGTTTCCATCCGTCTTGGGCCACAGCCTCCCTCTACAGTCTTATCCTGCCTCTTCCCACGCCCCATCGCTCTCCTTTCAGGCACAGGTGCTACAGGACGTTCCCTGAGGGGCGTGAGGGCTCTGTGTCTTGGTTTATTCATTTATTTTTTTTTTTTCAAAGATTTTATCCATTTGTTTGATGGAGACAAACACAAGCAGGGGGAGCGGGAGAGGGAGAAGCAGGCTTCCCGCCAAGCAGGGACCCCGAGGCGGTCGACCCCAGGACCTTGGGGTAGCCAAAGGCAGATGCCCAATGACTGAGCCCCCGGGCGCCCCTCGGTGTCTTGGTTTCCGTTGTTCGTTCTCCCGAAGGCGCTTTTCTCCTATCACGACAACGTCCTCCTGGGTTCCAAGACGGGGCTCAGCGTCTCCCCTTCCCGAGGCTCTCTCTGGCCCTTCTCGGAAGAATCAAGCACGTCCTGCGGCCGCAGCGCCCACGGAACCTGGTTGCTCCGGCTCCTTGCAGCCTTCCCAGGCCGCACTCTCAGACGTGCGGGAGCCCCTTCCCGGGCTTGCCGCAGGGCCTGCCTCTCGGGCGCTCCGCCTGCCCAGGGGTTTTGTCCGGCCCCGCGCGAAGCCCTCCGCACGCTTAGGGGCGGCGAAGGGAGGACGGACAGAAGCGGGCAGCACGCCCCCAGGTCCCGGGCTGTGGGGCCACGCCGGCCTTGTGTTGGTGCGCGCGAAAGCGGCACTTGTTCCTGGCCCCCGCGGATCCCAGAACGCTCACCGTGGCCGCGGGTCCCGAACCCCGTGGCCATGAGTCCACGGAGCAGAGCCACAGAGAGAACCTCTCCGCCCGCGGGGAGCAGCGGTCGCTCTGCGGTTACCCACATCTGCGTCTGGCCGGGTTTCTTACCGCGAGGCTCGTCTGCCTCAGCTACTGAGCCCACGGCTTCCCCAGCTGAGTTTCCGAGGCGCAGACCCGGGAAGCCAGTTCTCCTTCACCACTTTTCTAGATCCCCCAGACCAACAGTAAAAGGGCCTTATTTTTTTCTTTTAAATAAAACTGAAGAAATTATAACAGTAATATATACCCATTATTTTTTTATTTTTTAAAGCTTCCTTTTTAAAAGATTTTATTTCTTTATTTGACAGGCAGAGATCACAAGAAGGCAGAGAGGCAGGCAGGGAGAGAGGGGGAAGCAGGCTCCCTGCTAAGCAGAGATCCAGATGCGGGGCTCGATCCCAGGACCCTGGGATCATGACCTGAGCCGAAGGCAGAGGCTTTAACCCACTGAGCCACCCAGGCGCCCTCTATTATTTTTTAGTGAAGTGAAATTTGTATAGACCATTGTGTAATGATATATACATTATATATGTATGCACAGGCATACAACATTGCAGTTAGACACCCATCTGCACTACAAAGTGGTTCACCAACAGTCTAGTAACCATCTGTCACCGCACTATTGATCCCCTTTGCCCACTTCGCCCACCTCTCCATCCCCTTCCTGCCTGGGAACCGTCAATCTGTTCTCTGTATCTATGAGTTTGTTTTTCTATTGTTCTGTTTGCTCATTTGTTTTATTTATTTGTTTATTTATGTTTGGATGCCGCATACAAGTGAAATCATGATATTTTTCTTTGTCTGACCTATTCACTCAGCATAATACCCTCCAAGACCTTGTTGTTGCAAATGGCAAGATTTCAGATTTCATTCTTCTTTATGGCTGAGTGGTATTCCATTATGTGTATGTATGTATGTATGTGTGTATATTTATATGTATCACATACATATAAAATATTATATAAATATATATGCTTATAATATAATTATGTAGTATGTGTATTATATTTCTATAGTAGGTAATATACATAAATAATATACATATGCACACACACACCACATCTTCTATCCATTCATCTATCGACAGACACTTAGGTTGTTTCTATATCTTGTCTATTGTGAATCATTCTGCAGTGAACAGAGGGGTGTGTATATCTCTTCAACTCAGTGTTTTCATATTATTTGGATAAATACCCAAAGTGGAGTAGATGTATCAGATGGTAGACTGATTGATTGATCGATTGATTGATTTTTGGCGAGGGAACTACACTGATTGCTTGATTGATTGATTGATGGTAGATTTAGTCTTAGTTTTTTGAGGAATCTCCATATTCCATAGTGGCTGTACCAATTTACATTTCCACCAAACTATTCAGATCCTCTGCTCATTTTAAAAATTGGGTCATTAGTTTTTTTTATTGTTGAGTTATATGAATTATTTATATACTTTGGATATTAACCCTTATTGGATATATGATTTGCAAATGTCTTCTCTGATTCAGTAGGTTGCCTTTGTTTTGATGATGGGTTTTTGCCATGCAGAAGCTTTTAAGTTTGATATGGTCCCATTTCTTTAATTTAGCTTTTGTTTCCCTTGCCTTTGGAGTCAGGTCCACAAGCACAACACCAAGACCAATGTCATGGAAGTCACTGCCTATGTTTTCTTTTAGGAATTTTATGGTTTCAGGTCTTACAGTCAGGTCTTTAATCCATCTGGAGTTACTTTCTGTGTGTGGTGTGAGACAGGGGTCTAGTTTCCTCCTTTTGCACGTGGCTTTCCAGTGTTTACAGCACCGTTCATTGGAGAGAATTGCTCCACTGTATGTTCCTGACTCCTTGGACATACATTAGTTGCCCAAATATATGTGAGTTTATTTCTGGGCCTTAATTCTGTTCCATTGATCTGTGTCTCTTTTATGCCAATACCATATCGTTTCAATCACTATAGTTTTGTAGTCTGGTCTGAAATCCGGGAGAGCAATGCCTCCAGCCTTGTTCTCCTTTCTCCGGATCGCTTCAGCTATTTGGGTCTTTGGTGGTTCCATATGAATTTTAGAATTATTCGTTCTAGTTCTGTGAAAAACGCCACTGAAATGTTGACAGAGGTTGCATTGAGTCTGTAGAAGGCTTTGGGTGGTGTAAAAGAAAAAAATCATCTGTGTGGGGTTAATTGTAAGTTGCTTGCTCCCAAGCACTGAAGTTAAGTTTAAATCACTCACTGTAATCCTGAGTGATGAAGCAGGGTCCCCCTCAGAAACAGCAGCCTCACAGATCCAGATGGACGGGCAATGCCTTCTTCTGTGGGTCCCCAGATGTGTGCGTGATGAGCCCTCAGGAGAGCCCCGTCAGTGCTCCCTTGGGTTCTACGCTGGTTAAAGGCAAGTGGGTGATTGCTCTCAGACCCAGGCATAGCCCAGCCTTGGCAGTAATGGTAACTGTTGCACAAAAAATTCTCCTTCTGCATTCCTCCTTTTTGGAGTAGGCGGCCACCGCTGTGGCTGGCATGACATTTCTTCACCCTTGTTTTTAATAACACCTCTGGAGTTAGTTCGTGAAAACTTTCTCAACTGAGATTTTTCTTTCTTTCAATCTTCTAAAGTGTTTATTACTAGAAAATTCAACTTTTGGTGTCTCTGAAGAAAATGCTTTCCTAGGCAAGGTAAGAGGTTAAAGAAGCTGTTGCTAAAATTAGTTTCTTTTTTGGCTCTGTGAAAGGGATCACAGCCTTCGCAATAGTCAGAAGCAATAACTTAACCAGTGGTTTCAGAAATGAGCTCTTCACTGTGATTTAAAAGTGCTCTCCATGAATCCTATTTTCTAATTATTGCCTGATTCTTAGGGGGCACTTTAAAGCTCGAGTGTTTGCTCGTTTCATTCCTCAGGTGAACCTTCTGGTTAACTCTGTCCAATTACGATGTGTTGCACTCGATTCCCACCCTCCCATTTGTTTGCTGATGACCTTTGCCTTACACTTGCCAGTCTGGAGAATCTCAGTGATGAAGGGTTAGAATACTTTGTTTTCATCTGGATTCCTTTTCATCTGGGGAAGCCAGAGTGTTTCTTGTTAATAATTTTTCAATATCCCTAGAGGAATTTGGTGGTGAATATTAGAAGAAAATAGAGTTAGGATGATGGTGTGACTGAGTTCCACCAGGTCATTCTGAGTCACCAGCAACTGGGGTTCTCCTTTGGAGATCTGAGTGGCCTGCTTGCTTAGTTAAGGCGAACTTTGACCGTGACATCTAAACCTCAGCTTGTCACCTGACATCATATAGGTTCAACTGGTCCTGGCCTCGACGAGTGGGAAATGCTCTGTGCCCATACAGTGTGTGTCCATATAAATACAGGAGATACTCACCCCACAGTTAGCATTTCTGATCTCGAAAATGCAGAGAGTGCGGGAGAGCTGGACCCATAGTTGGTTCACAAACTTTCAATCCTTCTTTGAGATTCTCATGCTCTTTACTAAACAACAGGACCCGCCAAGATTTGCAGGACAATCTGCAGCCAACATCTGGAATTTAGGATGTTATCATTTCTACTTTTCCTAAGAGAGTCTGCTGTAAATGAGGCTCTGTACACTATCGAAATGGAAGGGGAGGGAAGGAGAAGGACACTGCTGATCTAGAGTCTAATGTTGCCCCTGATTTCTGTGTAATTGGCCGCAAATCTCTATTTTTTAGTAAAGGTGATAAGATTCTACTACGTTGATTGCTTCTGGAGCTGGGAGACTCATTGCGGTGTTAATGGGGGTGGGGGAAGAAGAGCGATTATGCAAATGTGTGCGTTGCCATGACTGGGCAGGTGAAACAGGCACTGGGCTCCTTGGGATGAATATAGGTGCTGAGGAAATGAAGTAAATGCCCTTCCCCAAACCAGAAAAGACAGATTAGAGGTCAGGGGCAGAACTCGTTTCTAATATCTGTGTTGTAATACTCCAAGGTTATTGGACCGTCATACAAGATGTGTCTTGGTAGTCAGGATAGTCTGTATTTGGGAGGACTTTGTTCTATTTTCGATGCCCTGAGGATCTCCAAAATTGTTCAGTTAAGTTGCCCTTTTAATTATCTCTTTACCATCACTTCTCCATTACTGCCTCTGAATGATGGCTTTGTACATTTTTCACTTAAGGGTAATGAACTTCTCTCTTAATCTAGTCCCATCACTCAACTTTGTTCCAAGGACGTGCTTTACAGACAATTTCCATTTTAATCAGAAGTGAATAGGACTGTTGCCTTTAAAGTGGGCCATCTGTGGGTTTACCAGGAATTTTATCAACTTTGATCTTTATTCAATTTAACTTTCTGCCAAAGCTTCCAGTAAAGTTCTTTCAAGCCTGCAGAAAGCAGAGCTCAGGGCTCGGGGCGCAGACAATTTCCTTGCCTTCCGTATGCCAGTGTAGGAGCTGCCCTGGAGGGAGGCCATCTGTTTTTATGAATCCCCCATGTGGGAAGGGTGGGGGCAGTTAGTTGGGAAGGTAGTGTCAGAGAGTAGTTGGGAAGGCAAGAAAAGGGAATGTGTAGACCCAGACTGGGATACCAGGGTCAGTCTAGTGACAGTGGGATCTGGGAACCTTCTTTTGGAAGAGCCTGGAGCACGTGCTCAACATTCCTCTAGTTTGAGACTCCTTTGTGCTAGGGAGGTCATTCTAAAACCATGCTCCCTTCCTCAATGCTGGAGTCTCAGAAGCCCTGATGCCAGCCTGGGCTGAAAGTGATGGGCAATGCAGAGATGTGATCTCGTGGGTCCAGACATGACCCACTCTGCTCTGCGGCAGGACCAGGAGGCACATGGGGAGTGTGCACAGTGGCATCGGCCCTGGGGACAATGGCAGGCAGTCTTCTGGTACCCAGCCTGTGCAGCCCACAGCATCGGCTTTTATAGCTTCCAGATGACTCCTCTGGCCTTTGAGATGGAGCCGTTTAGGAGGCCTGCAAATCCCTCTGTGTTTAATGAATGCCCCTTGCTCTCTGTCTGGGACACTCCCTCTTCTTGCCCTCTGACAGTCGTCTTCTGCACTTGGACAGGAAATCTTCGGGATTCCCCGAGCTTCCCAGAGCTCTAGTTTGTTCCTTTCCTTCTTTCTTTTTTTAAAAACAGCCTACTGAGGCACAGATTTCAAAATTAAAGTGTTCAATTTCATAAATTTTTACATGTGTATTTACCTGAGACGCTGTCACTTTAACTAAGATAATGAACATATACTTCGCTCTAAAAGTTGCGTAGTACTCCTTGGAATCCCTTTTTGTCCCCATTTCTAGACAATCACTGTGACCATAGATTACTTTGCATTTTTGGATTTTAGGTATGTGGACTCATCTTTTTTTTTTTTTTTTTTGGTCTAGTTTATTTCTTTTGGTCATTTTTTTCAGATTCTTCCATGTTGTTGCATGTGTCAATAATTCATTTCTCTTTATTGCTGAGTAATCCATTGTATGGGCATATCACAATTTGTTAATCTATTGGGCAATCATCCCTTTTGTTTTATAAAATCATAAAGTGTTAGAGCTATGAGGGACTTTGCAGATCATTTAATCTAAGAAAGTCACCGTACAGATGAGATAATTGAAGCTAGAACACTACTTAAGGATTTCCTTGGAGATCAATTTGAAATTCAGATTCATGGGGCTCCTGGGTGGCATGATCCCACGGTCCTGGGATCGAGCCCTGAGTGGGGTTCCCTGCTCTGTGGGAAGCCTGCTTCTCCCTCTCCCATTCCTCCTGCTTTTGTTTCCTCTCTTGCTATCTCTCTCTGTGTCAAATAAATAAAATCCTAAAAAATAAAAAAAGCCAGAAATTCAGATTCATGCTTCTTCTTGCCATTCAATTCCAGTGATGGGTTGGACACAAGATTCTATACTTTTTTAACAGTATCCTCTGGTGATTCTAATCCAAATGTGTGGTCTACTATACTTAAGACACTGAACCAAATGACTTCAATAATTTGCTCAAGGTCGTAGAAGGTTAGGAGCAAAAGCTGGCTTTAAATTCACAGTGTTTTGGTTTTTAAGTTCCAGGCCCTCCCACCATACCATGCCAACACCAAGTAACACCTGACATTGCCCCCGTGAATCAGTTTTGCTCCTAATGAAAGAGAATGCCACAGCCCTGGGATTCTGAGCTATTCTCATCCATTTCTAGAAGAGGGCATGGATAAGAAATCCTTTCTATTACTCTTCCCTCTCTCCCTCCCCTTTCTTTCACTCTCTTTCTCTCTTTTTCCCTCTCTCCCTCCCTCCCTTCCTTCTTCCCTCCCTCCCTCCCTCCGCCTCTTTCTTTCTTTCTTTCTTTCTTTCTTTCTTTCTTTCTTTCTTTCTCATTCCCTGTCTCTCTTCCTCCCCCCTCCCTTTCTTCCTTTTTTTTTTTTTTGGTCATCAAAATTGCAAATATAAAAAGCAACAAAGTGGGACAACCGTGGTATAGAAAATTATTTTCCTTCAATAAAAAGGCAAGGCCCCTAGAGAAATTTCTGAACTTCATTACATTTGAATACAACCTTGCCCGTGGTGTTTCTACTTCTTTGCTTCTGGCATCTCATTTTGTGACTCAGCACTTTTTCTGAGTGACAGTCCCTAAGCTGCAGTGATACACGGAGTAACTAGAACCTGCAGAGTCAAAGATGCTGAAAATTTAACCAGAGCTGAAGAAATGTTGACAACAACCACAACAAAAAATGTCATGGAAAAAATCTTATTCCCTACCTCTTTCTCCTGGTCAGGTTAGGAAATTAGCCATAAAGTCCCCCTTGGTGTGTTTTTCACTTGGGTTATTCTAATGTCAGTGACCTTTGAGCGGCCTTCCTCCAAACTCTGAGAATTTGAACTCAGAGAAACCTAAGCCCTGGCTTGGTCCCCATGGGCTGGAAATGTTGCTTCTATAGCACAAAGTGGGGGAGGCAGAGAAGTCAAGGTTGTGAAAAGGCAAGCAATAATGCATCTGTTGAAAGAAAAGGGGAGCATGGGTCGTACTCAATCTGTCAGACAAATTTAACTCATTTTTGATGGCATTGGCATTTTCGTAACAACACTTTCATGATGAATTGGGTAATTCAAATGTGCTTGCTACTTTTGAAGCTCAAGGGGGAGAGTGGGCTTTATCCTGTGTCCCTGAGATGAAGCAAGAAAGGGCTTTGAGCACTCAGAAGCTTCCTTGGGCAGGACCGTGAGAAGGCACGCAGTGTCCCTAGCCCCCCAGAGGCCCTTCCTCCTCTTCTAGAATCTTTTCTTATTCATCTTTACCCGGTACCGGCATTCTGCTGCTTTCCTTATCCATCCTTGGTGTGAGTTATGCCCAGCTTCCGTACCTGCGCCGTCTACATTTACCTTTTTTTTTTTTTAATTTCTTTTCAGTGTAACAGAATTCATAGTTTTTGCACCACACTCAGTGCTCCATGCAATGCGTGCCCTCCATAATACCCACTACCTGGCTCCCCCAACCTCCCACCCCCCGCTCCTTCAAAACCCTCAGGTCGTTTTTCAGATCCCATAGTCTCTCATGGTTCATCTCCCCCTCCAATTTCCCTCAACTCCCTTCTCCTCTCCATCTCTCCATCTCCCCATGTCCTCCATGTTATTTGTTATGCTCCGCAAATAAGTGAAACCATGTGATAATTGACTCTCTCTGCTTGACTTATTTCACTCAGCATAACCTCTTCCAGTCCTGTCCATGTTGCTACAAAAGTTGGATATTCATCCTTTCTGATGGAGGCATAATACTCCATAGTGTATATGGACCACATCTTCAATAAATGGTGCTGGGAAAATTGGACAGCTATATGTAGAAGAATGAAACTGGACCATTCTCTTACACCGTACACAAAGATAAACTCGAAATGGATAAAGGACCTCAATGTGAGACAGGAATCCATCAGAATCCTAGAGGAGAACATAGGCAGTAACCTCTTTGATATCATCCACAGCAACTTCTTTCAAGATGTGTCTCCAAAGGCAAAGGAAACAAAAGCGAAAATGAACTTTTGGGACTTCATCAAGATCAAAAGCTTCTGCACAGCAAAGGAAACAGTCAACAAAACAAAGAGGCAACCCACAGAATGGGAGAAGATATTTGCAAATGACAGTACAGACAAAAGGTTGATATCCAGGATCTATAAA
>PISX010025034.1:0-26779 GCA_004024625.1 Mellivora capensis
AGGACGGGAAGGAAAATGGCGGCCTCCCAGTCTCCGGCCCGGAAGAGCTGAGATTCGGGGCTCCACTCCTCAGAGAAAAGCCCTGAGTACTCCCATATCCCTCGCCTCTGGCCGCGCTCCGAGCTCACCCAGCCCGCGACCGGTTCAAGGTAACCCCGAGCTGAGAGCTCACTCCTCGGCTCTGTCTCTGTAGCCGGCTTCCCGCTCCGATACCTGCTAGCTCTGCGCCACTCAGACACCCCCGATCCTTCTGTGACCCTGCGGGACCTGGCGCCACGCTGACCCCGCGTGGGCTTCACCCCGGTTTAGCCTCTGGAGCGATGTCCCTCCGTGGAGCAGACTTTTAAAAGTCCCGATTTAGTGCTCCGTGACTCCGCCGCTTGCCGGGAGCCGGCCCCTCCCCCGCGGTCTATCCTCCCGTCGCTTTTGATTCACTTCTCCGCCGGTCCTACCTCCCAGAAAGTGGTCGATTTCATGTTTCCAGAATTGCTGTTCTTCCTCTCTTCGATCTCCCGTTGGATTTGTAGGTGTTCGCAATGGTTTGATAAGCTATCTAGCTGATCTCCTGCTGCCTGATGTCGTCTCAGCTGCTACTTCTCCGCCATCTTGCTCTTTTTTTTTTGGAGGCCAAATTTCTAACACAAAAGGTGAAAGACCCAAATAAATGTGGCTTTTCAGACAGAAAAATCCCTCAGGCCCCTCTGAGTTTGGGTGAGGAAGGAGCCCAGGATTCAGAAAAAGAGCTGGGTAAGGGTTCTAGACCTACCACTTCTGAGTTGTTTGTCTCTGTGCCTCAGTTTCTCCCTCTGGGAAATGGGGGCAGTAATTCCTACGTCCTGGGAATAATATGAAAACCAAATGAGGCAGCATCTCCGAAAGCTAAGCATGGAGAACAGCTGTTTATTATCATTACACGTGAGTGTCCCCGAACGGCCAGAGAGAGGGTGGCGGCGCAGTGGGGAGAGCAGTATTTGGGGTTCACATCCTGGCTCCATTTCTCACCGCCCTATGAGTGGGAATGACTGGGTGTTAAGGAACAAAAATGGTAACTCGACAACTCTTTCGTCCATGTTTGGTTTCACTGTTAGCTAGTGTTTTTTGCAACTACTTCAGAATCCAGGCCTGAAAACCACCCTGACAGGTAGATGCTAGTGCTCCCATTGTACAGATGGTGAAAGCAAGGCTCCGGGCAGTAGAGCGTCTTGTGCACAGTCCCGCAGTGACGAGGCAGTGCCGCTGAGGTGCAGGAAGCCCACCAAGCCCGAGACCACCACCCTGCGCTGCATGAGCCTGAAGAGGAAAGATCCATGTGTGACTTGTGGCCGGCCTTGGGGAGGAGGGAAGACACAGATGGGGCTCGATGTTCTCCAGGAAGGAGAGGGAGCTGTGAGTGGGGCTCACCTCACCAGTGGGGCTGTCCATCAACACTGGGACCAGGCCCAAGCTTGTGCTGCAATGGAGGATGCGCTGGGAGAGGCCAGAATGGGGGACCAGCCCAGGGACGCTTTTCATCTCTCCCCCCTCTCTCCCGTGCCCCAGCAGGTCCCAGTCACCCTACCTCAGAAGCATACTCCAGGGCCCTCCCCTCCTAACCCCAATCTGGGTGACAGTGACCGCCACCTCTGGGTCTCCCCTCTCCCAGCCTGTCTCCTCACTGCAGCTACGACCTCTGCAAATCAGACCACGTCACCCTCCCACCCTCTTAAGGAAGAGCTCTCTCCCCAGGCTGCCCTACAAGCCCCCAAGCAAACTGATGGTACCCATTTCCAATGGCTGAGCCAACAAACTACCCCAAACATGGTGACTTAAAACAACACAATTTATTTCCTTTTCCTCTTACAGTTCTGGAGGGGCCAGGTCTGACACGGGTTTCAGTGGGCTAAAAATTGGGGCTGTGTTCCTCTGGAGATCTAGGGGAGAATCTGTTTCCTAGCCTTTTCTGGCTTCAAGGGGCTGCTCACATTCCTTGGCCCATGGCCACACATCACACCAATTTCTGTCTCCACTGTCACATCTCCTTTTACCTGGTTCTGACCTTCTTGCCTTCATCTTTTAAGGACACTGTAATTATATTATGCATAACATGGTGCACATAATCCAGGACCGCCGCCCTCTCTCAAGATCCTTCACTTTATCACATCTGCTCAAAGTCCTTTTGCCATAGAAAGTAACATATTCACAGATTCCAAGGGATTCCAAGGGATTCAGACATAGACATCTTGGGGGGCGGGGGGGCTTTCCCTCAGCCTACCACACTGACCTCATCACCTCTTCCTATGTCTCACCCCTTGCTGCTCATTTCTATCTGACCCGGGGCTTCTTTTGGTTCTTCAAGCACCCCACCATTTTTTCTACCTCAGGGCCTTTGCACACGTTGGCCCTTCTGCCTAGAAAGACTTTCTTTCCCCTGGTACTCCTAAGACTAACACTAAGGTGCTGGTTTAAGTGTCATCTCTCTGAGAGGCCTCCGCTGACCTCAGCCAGCCACCTCCTCTCTGAGTTGTACCCCCCAGTGTAACACTAGCTGGCGTTTTCTTAACTTGCTTATTTTCCTGGTGTTCCCACTACAGCGTGCACTCCCTGAGGTCAATCCCATGTGCCTTGCTTATTGCTGTACCCCAGTGCCCATTATGGAACCCACGTATAGTAGGTACTCAGTACCCATTTAGCTCAGTGTATGGGTTCGCACTCCACCCTACCTAAAGGCCTGAGGATTCTCTCTCCCTGTGTCTGTTTCACTTGTTTGTTTTACTTTTTCATATTTGAGTCACTTCTCACTTGGGAGGAAGAAAGAACCAAGACTCAAAGTTCCTTTGTAGGCAGAAAAGGAAATGACCTGCCAGGCCTGAGTCTGGCAATGTTGGGGCAGGGGCATGCCGGCCACGTCCCCTGAGTCAGGACCAGCTTCCTGGCCAGCACTCCCAGCATCCCCAAATCTTTAATCACTGCCTTCCTCCCACCTAGAGGGGCCACCCTCTCCATGTCCTACCCTCAAAAGACACCAAGCCTCCTTCAGTTCCACCACCTCGTAATTGAGGAAACTGAGACCCAGAACTTCTCCCCAGGCACATGGCACGTGTATTCGCTGACAAGCTCCAGTGTACTGTCCCACCCAAGCCTGGGAGCCCTCTTCCTCCTGGGCCAGCAGCAGGGACCACAGGGTGGGGGCCTCAGATGCTAAGATCAGCAGACCCAGAGGCCAGGATAGCCCAGCACAGACATCCTGGGCTCTCACTGAGGACAGCCTGGTGCCAGGGTCTTAGAGGAAATGTTACTAGAGTTTACAAAACTCCTGTAATGTGCAAAATCCAGGCTCTCCCTCGGGCCAAGATGGGGGACAACCCAGTGGCAGCCTCCTATCCAAGATCCTGTGGTCTTTGTCTCTCCCCAAGCAGGAACCCTGGTTCCCACTCCTACCCATATGTCCTCTGACCCTGAACTTACCCAGGAGCCACAGATGAGTGACGCAGGGACCCAGCATGAGTAGACTAATGGGGTCAGGGTTGAGAGAGCACAATGATAACCAGAGTCACAGCCTTCACCCACCACAGGAGAGTGGGGAAAAATCCCCCTTCCTGGAATTCAGGATGAAACCAGGCTGTGATTTCTGGGTGACCCAAGATTCTGGTCCAGGCTGATTTCCTGTCCCAAGAGCTGCCATTTAGGGTCTGCAAGCACACTGGGCCCTGTGCTTTAGGCCTGTTTTCATGTTCTTCTGTCTCTATCTTGAAATTCTTAATACTTTTTGAACAAAGGGCCCCACACTTCCATTTTACACTGGGCCCCACAAACTATGAAGCCAGTCCTGTGAGCCCAGCCTCTCAATCCCCCGCCCTCCCCCACTCCTGTTCTTGTAATAGTTACTGAACTGATCACCAACTGTGAGCTCTGGGCCTGGTGAGGGCCTGACCCTCCACGTTAAGACACTGGGGTTTCCTAAGGGCTTTCTGAATACAGCATCAAAGCAATAGTGCCACAGGGGCTCTCCTGCTGGCGGGGGTGGGGAGGGCATGTTTGCTCAGAGGCCTCTTAAAGTCCCACCCCACAGCAGCTGTGAGGACAAGAGAGGGCAGTGGGAGAAAACACGACCTTTGGGGCCAGGCTGACTTGGTTCGAGTCTCGCTCTGAGGCTCACAGTCTGGGATCTCAGGAATGTTAACCAAACCCCTCTGCTCCTCGGCTCGTGAGGGTTATAATTAATTCACTTCGAGAGTAACCAGGAAAATTAAATGAGATGACACACGTAAAGCGCTGCTGCACAGTGTCAGGCTTGCAATAAGTACTTGATAAGTGACAGCCTTTGAGGGCAGACACCAAGGCTCCATCCCCAGCCCCACCACTCACTCCGGTGGGAACTTAACCTCTTGTGTGTAAAAGGAGGGTTATGGGGTGTCACAGCACAGGGCTTTGGGAGCTCCCATCAGCAACCACATCACCCTCTCCTCCAGAAAAACCTTCCGTCCAGCCCTTCCGGGGGTCCCTCGGTCACCTGCACTCGCCTCCACACCAGCGCACGTGAACTTCAGGAGAAGGGGTTTCTGCGTCTGCCTCCCTCCCCCAGACTGGGAGCGAGTGGGGGGGGCGGCCAGGAATAGCATCTGGTTCTGCCGGCATGAGCAGAGAGGAAAGGACAGCAGAGTGAACATAAGGGAAGTTCCCTCAGCAGCAGGCAGCTGGTCACACGCCGGAGCGGTGACCGCCACGCCTTGGTGGTGTCCCCTCTCTTTCCCCAGATCGGTGCCTCTCAGAAGATGCAGGTGCTCGTGCTGCTGCTCGCCTCGGTGGGCACCTGCCTGGACCTGCTGGTGGTGGCGGCAACAGACCCAAGCCCTGTCCGACCGGACGCCCCCGGCGTGCTACGCACCCACCAGCGCCAGAAGAGAGACTGGATTTGGAACCAGATGCACATTGATGAAGAGAAAAACACCTCACTGCCCCATTATGTGGGCAAGGTAAGGCTCGGGCCCCAGAGCAGGTGCGGCTTCAGCAGCAGGTGGCCCGCAGTGATGGTGGCAGCGGGACAGCTGGTGACACACTGTCCTGGGTGGCAGGGTGCGGCCGGTGGCTGTGAAGGTAATGGTGGTAGAGCAGACAGAGCTGGTGGAAGGGGTCACGACACTGAAGGGAAAAGTGGTGGTGGTAACAGGGAAGGGAAGGTGGTGCCCCAGCAGATGGGGGTGGGGCCGGCCAGGGAAGCACCACGCACAGCCTGCCCAGATCAGCCGGCTGACTGTGCCCATGGGCTCCTCGGGCTCCCTAGAATGGCTGGGAAATGCCAATGCCTGGGGATGGCCTCTCAGAGAGAAAGATGCTTGACCAGGGTCACATGATAAGACTCAGACAGAGCCCGAGGAGAACCAACCCCAGAAAAGCGCAGGGTTCCTGACTTCCAACACAAACGTGAACTCTGCGTCACAGAGGAAAATGTCATCAACCCGCCTACATCTTTCCCAACGGGATAACTGTGCCATGAATCAGCCACTGATGAGAACGGCCGGCCCCGAGGAAAATCTGCGGGGTGAGGAAGGGAGAGCCCGCAGAAAGCGGAAGCCACCTGGATCATGCACAGCCTTGACATGGAAACCTTCAGAGGGCTCTCCTCTCCCAAGGGTCTTTGAGCAGCAGGAAGAGTGTCAGGCCTGCCATCATCCGCCAGGAGCGTTCACTTGGCACCTGGCATTGGGCCAGGGGATAGAGAAGCCACAAGCAGTCCCCACCCTGGGAAGGAACAGGGTGCCTGGGAGAGGCAAGGACAAGTTTCCAAGGATCGCCTACTGGCTCCCAAAGACGTAATCTGAGGGAAGGAAATCCCTGTTTATCAAGGCCACAGCCTTTGTTTACAGACTGGTTGGACAATGGGAGTGAGCCCTGAGCAGCCTTCTGAATCCACAAATATGGGTCAGCATGGCTTTCAGCATTAAGACGTTATATCCAAATATACTGATAATTTAAAAAGAGAGAGAGAGAGAGAGCGCTCCCAGAAACCCATACTCTCAGTCTGACTATGAGGAAAATATCAGATAAATTCCAGTAGAGAAGCATCCTACAAAATACCTGACCAGTACTCGTCAAAACTGTCAAGGTCATCAAAAACACTGAAAGTCGGAGAAACTGTCATAGCCAAGAGGAACCCAAAGAAACATGATGACTAGATGTAATGGGGTGTCCTGGATAGGTTCCTAGAGCGGAGAAAGGACATGAAGCAAAAACTGAGGGCATCTGTATGAATGATGGACCCCAGTCACTGCAAATGTATCGGTACTGGTCCACTAATGAGAACAAAGGCACCATACTAACATAACATCAACATAAAACGTTGATAATCGTGGAAACTGGGAGCAGGATGCATGAGAACTCTCTGTATTATCTTCTCAATTTTCTTATAAAACTAAAACTGTTCTAAAAAATAAAGTGTTGGAGGGAAGGAGCTTATACTCCAATGGACTCTTATGCAGAATTCCAATAAAATAGGTCAAAGCTCAGTCGCTCCCCATCACTACCCCTGCCCATGTGGGTCCTAAAGCACCGCCCCCACCCCCAGAACCAAGTTTGGAACTAGCAACCAACCCTAAGCAACTCGCACAGAGTCCCAGACTGTCGCTTCTCCTTGAATCCCCTCTGTTCCCCCAAGCCACAGGCTGCAGAGCTGGGGCGTTTGCTTCTTGCCTCCTGACCCATGTTCATCACACATCCTGGCCCCTGGGTCTTGGGACCCCCTCATGAACCCACCCGGCCCCAGCACCCCAAGGCCCTCCCGGCCCTGCTCCACCCAAGGTGGAGGCCCTCACTGTCTCCACTTCCTCATCTTGCAGACTCTTCTCCAAGCTGTCCTCTGGCTTTCCACCCCACCCCCTGCCCTGATGCTGCTCTCAACCAGGGCCCCAGGGCTGCACGGCTGCTCAATCCTAGGGATGCCTTCTAGCCTCACAGGATTCGACCACACCCTTCTTGACACTCCCTCTTCTGTCTTGACACCCACTGTTTCTTGGTTCTCCTCATCAGACACCTTTACTCAAGGCTCTTGCTCCCTGGACCCATGTGGCCCTGTCTTGAAGTCTCAGCCCTGAGAGTGGGAACGGGGTCTGGATTACCCCTGTGCTTCCAGCGTCCTGCCTGGCAACTTTTAGGCAACTGATTTATACATTTTTAATTGAATGGAACTGGATTTTTTTGAATATTCTAACCATCTATGAGAGTACCACTTTACATGCATGAAATATGATTCTCTTATGTTCCTAAAGTCTCTGTTTCTAAGATTCTATAAATGAAATAGCACTTCTACCCTAATATCTTTTAACATATGGATATACCATAAATAATAACAGGTATTTATTGAGAGCCTATGCAAATGGATTTACGTACATTAGCTTCCAAATCTTTTTCTAAATCTTGTTCTTGGGGCACCTGGGGGGTTCCAGTCAGTTAAGCATCTACCTTTAGCTCAGGTCATGATCTCAGGGTCCTAAAATCAAACCCCATGCTGGGCTCCATGTTCAGTGGGAAGTCTGCTTCCCCTTCTGACCCTCCCCTATCTTGTGCTCTCTTTCTCTCCCACTCTCAAATAAACAAATAAAATCTTCAAAAAATTATTTAAAAAAATAAATTTTAGTTTCTAGAGCACTATTATGTGTTACAAAGGAAAAATGTTCTTATTACAATGGGAAATCCCGAGTTAAAGCTCATTAGAGTTTTCTTCTATAGGGCTATGTGTTGTAAATCTCCAAGAAGAGAACACTTTATGTACCGTTCCAAAACTAAATTGACTGGAATCGGTGGTTTGCTGATAAATGTTTGACAACTGGTTCTCCAGGAGAAAAAGTCCTGATTCACAGCATTTGCTCATTTCCATGTGTAAATACTTTCACTATGTCTGTTTCAAGGTCCTAACTTAATGGCACCAAAGACAGAGTTGTGAAAAGATACGGATTAATACTGCATCGTGTGGTATTTCCATCATTCAACACATCGACATAACCTCAAGACCACAGTAAAATGTAGTACAATCATGAGAAAGCAATGAATTTTGAGTAGGCTATCTTTGTTTTTAATAGGATTCATTTAATTGATAAGTTTATATAACTGAATTTTTAAGAATGGCTGTGTTTAACACCAGCTCACAAACCTTCCTAAAGATGTAAGTTGGCTAGCCGGTGCCAGCCATCTCCCAGCTCACTGGGACGGAATTTTCGTGTGGAACAGCAAAAGACATCAGAGTTTCCTGGAATTCACTTTCGAAAGCACCGTTCTCCTCATTAGAGGAGCTCAACATATAGAAGCGATATTATCTCTTTACAATAAGGTTACCACAACCCAGAGAGCTTAAGTGACTAGTAAGGGGCAACATATCCCTTGCCTTCCATTGGCAGCCAGTACACTCTTTCCCTCAAAAGTCTTTTTGTAAGCACCTACAACGTTCCGAGTGCTGTTCTAGGCACATGAGGGCAGCAGGCTGGGCAAGCCCGGCGGGTGTAGTGTTCGCAGGGACCTGGCTGAGAACACACACTGAAGACCAGTCAGAGATGCTTGTGAAAGCTGCGGGTGCCACACTTAGGCTCCCTGGCCAGCACCACACACGTGTACACACACAAGCACAACCACGCAGGTGTGCACGTACACACCGACATACCTACGTACGTTGACTCGTGCACATAGCCACGCCGCCCATCCTCAGCTCATGGCACCTCTTTTTTTCCTAGATCAAATCGAGTGTGAACCGCAAAAACGCCAAGTATGTGCTCAAAGGAGAGTCTGTGGGCAAGGTCTTCCGGGTCAGGGAGGACACAGGGGACGTGTATGCCTTCGAGAGGCTGGACAGGGAGAAGATCCCTGAGTACCACCTTACTGCCCTGGTGGTAGACAAGAATACCAACAAGAACCTAGAGTCTCCTTCCAGCTTCACCATCAAAGTTCACGACGTGAATGACAACTGGCCTGTATTCACGCACCGGCTGTTCAACGCGTCTGTGCTGGAGATGTCGGCCGTGGGTATGTGCCCTGTTCGTACCGCCCCCTCCTCTCCTACTCATCCTCCGCCTGAAGGCACTTCTCCCATCCGCAACTTCACTGCCTGGGGTCAGGATCTAGTGAGTTCAGTGAAGCTGCTATTTTATGTGGTTTGAAAGAAACACGGGTCTCTAAAGACTAAACTCTGACCTGGGTCCCTAGTCGGGGACTGAGCCCTGATCCTGATCATGGACTGAGCCCTGAGCCTAGTCATGGACTGAGCCCTGATCCTGATCATGACTGAGCCTTGCTTGACCATCAGAGACACACACATTTCACTACTCTTCAGAGCAAAGCCCACCCACTGCTCTGGCTCAGGACTGGCACTCTAAAAGTGTAGTCTTCGCCCAGGAAGAATACCAACTTGGCCACCACAGTGAGAAGTCACCTCTAGGAGCCACACAGGAGTGAAGGGGGGAGGACCGCAGCTCTCACCCCCAAGTGCAGCACCAGCCTGTACCCCAGGCCTCTCAAAGTTACTACTTTCTCAATTCTACCCTCAGCCTCTATTAGGTACCAGAAAAGGACTCCCTTCCCCACTACTTGGTCCAAGGTTCCCGGCCAAGAACCTGGGAGATCTTAACAGATCTTCTTGTAAAGTATGGGGATCTTGGAGTTCAAGAGAAACAGAGATGTGGCAGTCACCCAGAGGAGCACCCTCCCATGCCTTTGTCCTCCACTGCCACTCTCCACTACCTCTCCTCATGACCCCACCTGTCCGCCCTGTCCCTCATTTCTCCCACAACTAAGAAAACCACCTCCTCTCAGTCCCCTTCAAAGATGACCAGGCTGGACCTCCAGCACTATTAGCACTTGGCCCCCATGCAGGCTCCTAAGAACACAAAGCAGCCTTTTCTCCAAGCCAGGACTCTGGGGAGGTGGGTTCAGGAACAGCCCAGGCCCCCTAACTGTCCTCATCGGGGAATGGGGCGAGGGGCTAGCAGTCCCAAGGCAATAACCCCTGGATGCTCTTTCCTCAGGGACCTCTGTCATCCGTGTGACAGCTGTTGATGCAGATGACCCCACTGTGGCAGACCATGCCTCTGTCATGTACCAAATCCTGAAGGGAGAAGAATATTTTGCTATCGATGGTTCCGGTCTGTGTTACTAACCCTCCAGGGCGGGCACTGGCTTAGGGCGGGGTAGGGGTGGGTACTTCGGGTGCAGCAGCTGAGGGATCTAGTCACAGAGGTGTCACCTACCACCCAAGCACACTATCCTACGGAAATGGTTGCTTATACCCATTTAGACAAGGTGGCTGGTGAGGACAGAAGGAAGCAGATCACTGCCCAAATACTGACTCCAGTCCAGGAAACAAAACCAGGACCCAAGCCATGACACAAGAAGCAGAAAGAATGCTGGTTAGCAGCTCTGTGTGTAGGGAAGGACCAATCCAGTTTCCCAACCCAGTCCTGCTACTGCTGCTCACACCCTCTAAGGAAACCTTGGGCAAGTCAACTAACCTCCAAGAGCCTTAGTTCCCTCATCCTGAAGACTGGAAAATGTAGACCCATTTTGCATGGCAGCTGTGAAGTTTGAATGAAATAAAGTATAGAGAACACGTGGCTCATAGTAAGTATCCACTCGGGGTAACTTTAAAAACCCTGAGGACTGAGTTTGGGGGGCAAAACAGAAGTCCAGGTGGTCAGGCCGGGGCGCACTGTCTTTCAGAAGGACGGCAACAACACAGCACAGAGACTGCCACCACCCATGATCACGGCGGGCCCCATTTCCATCACAGCAGTCCGCCCCCTCGAAGCCTAGCCGTGCCCTCACACTTTCTCAGCACCATGCTCCACACAGCTCGGACTCCTTGGGCAGCTTTGGTCCAGCAGTGCTGGGTGTGAAATGGGGGGGGGGGGTGTCAGCCAGTGGTTCGCAGCCCTGGCTGCACAGTGGAATCACCTGGGAGATTTTAAGTCAGGGGTGCTCTGCGGATAGGGCCCACGCACCAGTATTTTCTAAAACCCCTCCAAGTAACATGGCTCTTGCTGGGACACTTTTTGCAGGACTCATTTTCACGACAACCAAAACCCTGGACCGAGAGAAGCAGGCCAAGTACGAGATCGTGGTTGAAGCGCGGGATGCCCAGGGCCTCCGTGGGGAGTCAGGCACAGCTACGGTACTGGTCACTCTGCAGGACATCAATGACAATTTCCCCATCTTCACCCAGGGTGAGCTCTTCCCCAGGGCCCTGAGGACGATGAGGGTTGGGACAATCCAGGGGGTCTTGTGGAGAAGCCCAGAGTCCATCTATCTCTCCCTCGACCCCAGGGGGGCCCAAGCCCAGTAAAGTCACTTTGGTGCTGGGAGAGGCTCTGCTCTGTACGCCTGCGCACATTCCCAAGGCTATCCAAATGCCACAGTGCCCTCACAGGCCACAGGGAAATCACGCTCCCTGCTGTGCGCCCCCCCCAACCGTGCCCTGAGCCCCATTACCAGAGTGAAACTGTTTCACCCGGTTTCTATGGGCTTGGAAAAGTCCAGGCCCTAGCTAGAGAATCCCTGGGAGCTGGTGAACAGGGGTACAGCAAAGTTCCATACCCAGAGCTGAGGCTGGGCCCTGAGCCCACCCACAGACTGATTCTCTCCCCCGAAAAAAGTGCCTGATAAGAGCTTTTCCAATGCCCTGGTTAGGGCTGGGGAGGAAAGTCAGACGGTTCATCACTTATACCCTCCAAAGCTAAGGTGTAATTCAGAGCCTCAGCTATCCCAAGGAGATCCTGAAGTGGCCTCAATGTACACAAGAGATGCTTGCTAATGGTACGACTTGTCTCTCTTGTCAAATGACAGGCCCTGGGGCGCCTGGGTGGCTCAGTGGGTTAGAGCCTCTGCCTTCGCCTCAGGTCATGATCTCAGGGTCCTGGGATCGAGCCCCACGTCGGGCTCTCTGCTCAGCAGGGAGCCTGCTTCCCCCTCTCTCTCTGCCTGCCTCTCTGCCTATTTGTGATCTCTCTCTCTGCCAAATAAATAAATACTTTTTTATTTTAAAAAAATTTAAAAATTTTTTTTTAATTTTTAAAAAAAATTTTTTTTTAAAAAATGACAGGCCCCTAGCAGAGTACCTAGCATACAGTAGGTGCTCAATTACTGTTCGTTAAATCGATGGACAGATAGAACAGAACCTCTTTGCCCTGGGACCCCAAATTCCAGAGGTGGTATTACTATTATTATTATTTTATTGTACACATTTCCTGTATAAAATGTATTAGAATAGTATAAGGGACAATTACCTTGTCTATCTCATTAACTCAATGCCCTTGGGGGCGCCTATTTGCATCAGCCAAGTACACATTTGCCGTGCCTGAAGACATCCGCGTGGGCAGCTCCTTGGGCTCTCTGTTCGTTGAGGACCCAGACGAGCCCCAGAACCGGATGACCAAGTACAGCATCGTACAGGGCGAATACAGGGACACCTTCACCATTGAGACGGACCCCAACCACAACAAGGGCATCATCAAACCTATGAAGGTTTGTGGGCATGCAGCTGTGACATCAGATGTGGGGTTTGGGGGCTCCCTGCATTCCCAGGACTCACCCAGGGGCTGCTTCAAGGTCGGAGGCCATCAAAGATGTACATTCTGGGTCAGCTCAGAACTAGCCATGTGCTCTTAGAGCTCATGATCCTAGAGCTGGGAAAGGGGAGCCAAGACAGAAGCCCTTAGGCCGGGTTACTCCAGAAGCAGACCTTAAGGCAAGGATTTGGGATGTAAATAATTTACTTGAGAAGTGATGCCAGGAAGGCCCAGGGGCAGTGCCACATAAAAGGAAGAACACAGGCTCCTTAACTATCAGGTTGTCACTGCAGGCGAAGGGGACACAGTCTCACTGGGGACATCTGTGGAACAGTGTGGAAGAAGCCTCGGAGCTGCAGGAGCTAAGGGGGAGGGAGCTGCAGGGTCAGCCGAGGGCCCCAGGGGGTGTCCACTCTTGCACCTTCTGGCCTGCCCCGACCCCCGCCCAGCCCTAGCAGTGTTACGTCACTTGCAGCAGAGAGTGCGAGGGGATGGGGTGGTCACTGGCAGTGGCTACTGCGGACAGACAGAGCAGTCAGAGCAACTGAGTCTGGAAGAGGAGGCAAGGGACACAAAAGGCCTCTAGAATAGCCATGCTGGGTACTGGACTACCTGGGCCCGGGACGACCCAACTCAAATGGGACATTCCAGAACCCCTGAGAGCCTGAGCAAGGCCATTCCCCCAGCAGCACTCTCCTGAGGCTGTCCCTGGTCCAGCCCTGCACTGGGAACTGGAGGCCCCCAGGGGAGTCACACAGCCTCCCCGGCACCGAAGCTCGAAGCTCGAAGCTCGCAGCAAGTGGGGAGACGCGCATAGATAAACAGGGCAGCCATGAGTAAATGCTCCAGCTACCCGAGCGGGGAGCACAGCCTGTGTCGGGGGGCAGGATGGGATCTGAGAAGATGTGATTACCTTCAGATCTGGCTTCTTGGGAGGTAAGTAGGAGTGTGCTAAGCGGGCAAAGGCAGGAGAAGCATCTTGAGCAAAGACATAAGGAAAAGGCCCATGCTTAAGGAGCTGTGGACTGAACTACTAGCTGTGATCCCTGGAGAGGACTCTGTGGGTCACCTTGTGTGTCCTCAAAACTCGGAACAGGGCCAGTCACAGAGTTAGGGTTGGGGGGGAGCCGAAGACAGTCAGCCAGCTCCTGACATTCTCTTGATGACCCTAGAAATATTTCTTGTCCAGGCCACAAGCCCCCATCTGTAAAATGGGTGTCATCCCAGGGCAAACATGCAGGGTTGCTGTGACGATCACATCTCCCGGTCTTGGCTCAGAGCAGGTACTCGCCATATTTATCCTTTCTGTAGCCCCTGAACTATGAGGACATTCAGCAGTACGTCTTCACCATCGAGGCGACAGACCCCACCATCAACCTCCACTACCTGAGCAGCATCTCCATCCGAAAAACCGCCCGCGTCATCATCAACGTCACAGATGTGGACGAACCCCCCATCTTCAAGCAGCCCTTCTACCACTTCCAGCTGCGGGAGAACCAGAAGAAACCTCTGATCGGCTCCGTGCTGGCCATAGACCCTGACGCAGCTCGGCGGAGCATTGGGTAAGGGCATAGAGGGCGTAAGGGTGATGATGACCATGACGACCCCTGCGTCAGGTCCTCCAACCGGCTGCACTGACACCATGACCCAAATGCGGCAAAGGGCTTCTCCTGGCATGTACATGCCTCCTGCAGAGGCAGGACTAGAGGCCAGGTGAGATCCTGTACTGCCCAGGCACCCCCAGCCCACGTGGCCCTGGCCATGAGAGCTCCCCACAGGTGCTCCACCGGCAGTGGCTCCCACGGGTCCATCTAGGGAGAGCTGCTGGCCAAGAGGGAAAGCAACTGAGGACACACGAGAAAGCCCTTCACTAAGCATGTTTTACTAAGTTGGCTTTCCCAAAACCACAAAAGGAAAAGGTATTCATTTCACAGTGAAACAACACAAAGAACTACAAAGAAAACATCAGTAACCCCCACTCCCAGGCAACTCATGTTCACAGTTTGAGGTGGTCCTGTCCTACCTTTTCTTCATGACCACACAAACAGGTACGTGTGTTTATGGTGGATCTGTTGTCCATCTGTCTGTTTGGGGGTTTTAATTGCTTTCACAGTTTTTTGGATCACACCAGGCCCATTTCATCACTACCTATTCTATCTCCAGTAGACTCCTCGCCTCTACCCTCTGGGACCAAAAATATAGTTCTACCTCATACATTAGAGCCATCTAACGGTTGATTTTAACCCAATATCATTTTATTCCAGAGGAGAAGCTAATTGTGCTAGCACCATTTATTAAATAAGTCCTCATTTTCCCACCTTTGTTACATACTGTACTGAATCTATTTCTGAATCCTCTATTTTGTCCACTGTTGTGTGGCAAAGCCATTCTGTTTTATTGCAGGAACTTTATACTAGAACTTGGTAGATACAAGCCAAGTCCTTCCCCTGCTGTTTTTTCACTTTCTATAGCTTTTATGCATTCTCAAACATTCACCCTTTCATATGAACTATAAAATTCTTCTATCTGGTTTCTTTTTTTAAATATTAGAATTCTAATGAGAATTATGTTATACCAGTTCAGGGAGAATTGATATTTCTATGGTATCAGGTTTTTTTTATTAAAGTCAAAAAACATGTCCCCCGCAATGGAGAGTTGGGCCACATTGCACAAGGTCTGGGACTACTACAGTTCTCATGGCCGCTCTATTGTAAACAGACTGTATCAATAATTTTTCTCTCTTTATTGATCCAAGAACTTATTTAAAAAATTGATGTTTTTCGGGGCGCCTGGGTGGCTCCGTGAGTTAAAGCCTCTGCTTTCTGCTCAGGCCATAATCCCAGGGTCCTGGGATCGAGCCCCGCATCAGGCTCTCTGCTTGGCAGGGAACCTGCTTCCCTTCCTCTCTCTCTGCCTGCCTCTCTGCCTACTTGTGATCTCTGTCTGTCAAATAAATAAATAAATAATCTTAAAAAAAATTTGATGTTTTTCTTTTCCTTTTCCAGTGGTAGGGTATTTTTTGTTTTTGCTTTAACTTGTTCTGGGATATAATACAACTGTTTGCATTCATTTTTTTCTAGAATCCCTAAGATTTTGCATTATATATTTTAATTTTTCTATTCACAAGGGTTGATAACTATTTTACCTTCATTATGACTTGTAACTTTTATCCCTATGAAATTATTCAATTTGTTCTGCTAAATATTTTGCCTTCAGCTCAATACTGCCTGATGTTAAATTTGCCAGTCCTGTTTTCGTATTATTTGTCTTTGCCTGATAGAAGTTTCCAATCTTTACTTTCAACTTTCTTAACTTCTGCTTTCCACCTGGCCTTAAGTTGTCTCTCAAAAATAGAAGGTAGTGGTTTTGCTTTTTAATCTAAATTGAGGTGCTTTGCGGTTAACCTATTCACATTTATCATCATAAATGATACATTTGATCTTGCTTTTTTTATCTTGTTATACATTTCTCATTTCTCAAACTTAGTGGGTTTTTTCTTTTCCCCCATATTTGCAATAGAGTCTATTTTTTTTCTATTTTTTTTTCTCCTGGATGTTTGAATGGAATACACTGATTTTTACTTCTACCAATGAGACTTACTTCTACCTGTAAAATTAAAAAAATGTCTCCTTGGACCTTTTCTACTTTAAAATAACACACACACACACAATTGCTTTCCTATGTATGATAAGGAAATAAATCATTTCACTTTAGTTCCTCCAAAAGAAGGCTTTTTCTTTATATTTCTTTACATTTCTTAGTTGGATAAAGTTAAGTCTTCATAAAAAACTATCAGGACCCATCTCTATGGGTGACATACTTCCTGAGTTCTGGTATGTTTACAAATACCTTAGTTCCTTTGCCTTCTTATGTTAATAACACCACATGTGCTCCTATAATCCTCAGAGCATAGGCACTTCACTTCAAAAATACTATCAATGTTTCTAGCATTTAATTTTGTGGGGACATCTGGGGTGAATCTGATTTTCTTCACAAGAACCTATTTTTCTGTCTGGACTGTTCAGCTCCCTCACACAGCCTTGAAATTCAAAAGTATTATCAGGATATATGTAAACATTGATCTCTTTTGAAAATTATGCCTGGGGGTGCCTGGGTGGCTCGGCGGGTTAAGCCTCTGCCTTCAGCTCAGGTCATGGTCTCAGGGTCCTGGGATCAAGCCCCACATCGGGCTCTCTCTCTGCTCAGCAGGGAGCCTGCTTCCATTTCTCTCTCTGCCTACTTGTGATCTCTCTCTCTCTCTCTCTCTCTGTCAAATAAATAAATAAAATCTTTAAAAAATAAATTTTAAAAAAAAGAAAGAAAATTATGCCTGATATTAATGACCTCTCTTAATCTGTACACTTGAGCCTTTCTTAAGATCAGGAAAGTTTTCTTTAGTGTATCTTTTGTTATTTCTTCTGTTCTATTGGTTCTGCAATTTTCCTCATTAGCAGCAAATATGTATGATATTTATTACATGTTCTATATCTTTTACATATTCGTGTCTCATTTCTTTATACCTTTTTCTTGAGTTTTGGAAGAACTTTTCAAATTTTTACTTCATAAATTTATTTTCTATTATTTCCTATCTATTCCAGCTCCTTTTTTATTTCTTCCTGGCTCCCTTCCAGCTATCTTTTCTTTCTTTTTTCTTTTACTATGTTCAATTAGCCAACATATAATACATTATTAGTTTTTGATATAGTGTTCAATGATTCATTAGTTGCATATATCACCTACTGCTATTTTTCATCAATCACGAAAACCAACCCCAGCTCTGACGCATAGGATTATAGAGCCTCCTGCCTCGGCTTTCAAAGTACTCCGACAGAGTCTCAAGGCCCCACCTTCAGCTCAGCCAGGGTAGCACTGCTAAAATCAAAGAGATTATCCCCCACTCTGAATCCATCCAGGAGGCAGAATACAATGAGCAGCGAGAGGAGGATGGAGAGGCTGCAAAGGATAGATATTGAAGGGCCTCTATCAATCACAATGAGAAGTTTGCACTCAGCAAAGAACAATGGAAAACCATGAATGTCTCTCCCCTGGCAGATATTCCATCCGCAAGACCAGTGACAAGGGCCTGTTCTTCCGAATAACCAAGCAAGGGAACATTTACAATGAGAAAGAACTGGACAGAGAAATCTACTCCTGGTATAACCTGACAGTGGAGGCCAAAGAACTGGATTCTAGTGGTGAGTGGCCCCATATGCCAGGAGACCTGGGCTTTTCTTCTTTTCATTCTTCTCACGTTTCCTCATTCCTTCAAAATAGGCATAATGTGTCATCTCAATCTCTAGAGGTATTATAAGCACCTGCTGAAGCCCCACTTGGCTACAATACTATAGAGCCTCCATCCCCAAGTTGGGCATGGACCAGCAGCATTAACATCACCTGAGACTTTGTGGGGAGGGTAGAATCTTGGGCCACTCCCAGACCAAATCGGAATCTCATGCACATTCCAGTTTAAGAAGCACCATCATAAAACAGCCTGCTAGACATTTCTGTGATAAGAATCACCTAAGGTGCCTTTTAAACATAGAGCCTTCCCTGGAGGTTCTGGTCCAGTGATCCAGAAATGGGGACAAGGAGTGTGCATCACTCAAGTACTATATGGTTCTTATTATCACGGATGTTTGGAAACGACTGTTTGCTGGGAGGAGAGGGAGATGATTTATATGCCGGTCAGTGGGTTGAATTCAAAATCTGAAGGAGCTTCCAGCTTCAAGGTTCTTAGGTTCTCCAGCTTAGTGTAACTTTTGCGAGAGGGAAAGGCAAGTATTGAACTTTTGCATCCTTACAAAACTTGACATGAGAAAAATCGCAGCTGCCATCCAGGAGACGGATTAATATTCCTGCCTTACCCAGGTGACCACCAGGGCCCAGGGGGTGGATGACTTGACCAAGGCCCTACTGGTGCTACCCTAGAGGGGCCCTGCCTCCTGCTGCATCTCTGAGACTTATCATCCCCTCGCATGGCAGCCAAGCCCTGATCGCGATGCACTCCCATGTGGTTTCCAAATCAGTCTTTGCCCCTTTCTTCCTCATCTAATCTCATTCACACAATTTTTAAACTTTATAAAAGTAATAGTTTGTTGTTCATTTTAAAATATGAGAGAAAATACGGAAAAAGAGAAGAAAATCATCCCCTCATAATCCCACCACACAGATAATTACTATTAGCACTTTAGTGTACTTTTTCTGGTCTTTTTTCCTATACATATTTTTATATAACTGAGATCATAATATTTACATAAAAATCATACCCTGCATTTTTACTTAACCTTATTCCAGAACCATTTTCTCATGGTGCTAAAATATCATTTTTTATTATATTTTTTTAATGTAATTTCCACAGGCATTGTAAATGGCCACACATTCCATTCTTTTAAAGTGGTTTAATTTGTTAGCCCCATCTCACTTAGGTTGTTTGCCTTTTAATTATTTTGTGATTAATGAATTTTATTGATAATTACTTAAACTATTGGATCAATTTGATAATTTGTCAAATTAATTAAAACCTTCTTTAATTGGCTTGCATTGTTTACCTTTTTGATTCTTACAAGTAACTGTTTAGTAAACATCCCTCTGCGTGAATCTTGATGCCCCCCTCTCTTCCTCTTTCACCCCTTTCAACCAGAATGTCATTCCCCAGACTCTCTTCCAAAGGTTCCCCAAAGGGCACCCCTCCAGGATTCCCCATTCACATACCTTCTATCTTTGCTGTTGGCTTCATGAGCTCTCTCATCCCTGTAGGGTACCCCACAGGCAAAGAATCCATTGTGCAAGTCCACATCGAAATTTTGGATGAGAATGACAACCCTCCGGAGTTTGCCCAGCCCTATGAGCCCACAGTGTGTGAGAATGCTCCCCAGGGCAAGGTGAGTCTGGCTCAGGTGGGAGGGCAGGGCATACCCCATGAGGACAGGCTGAGGGGCAGCACCTCCTTCCACCCACAGCCAGCCGGCGTTTCACTGAGCTTAATGTAACCAGCACAACAGCCCTGAGGAAAGGTGTTGTTATCCCCACGTCCCCACTTTACAGACAGAGAAACTGAGGCTCATAGGGGATATGTGGAAAACAGACTGATGAGGAGGGTGGTCCAAAGAGTGGCTTTGTGGAGACCATTTAGGTTAATGTTACAGGTGAGATGCAGCCATGGTCAGGTCTGAACCCGAAGTCACCACCACTAAACTCCTGGCCACCCCAACCCCACCACTGACTACCCCCCATTTTCCATACTCCAGCTGGTCGTGCAAATCTCAGCAATAGACAAGGACATTACACCACGAGACGTGAAGTTCAAATTCTCCCTGAGCACCGAGGACAGCAACTTCACCCTCACAGATAATCACGGTATGCATCAAGGTAGTCAGCCTGGCTACTGGCTGGGGCAGAGGCAGGGTGATTCGGGTCTGGAAGCACCAGTGCCAAAGGCCAAGCCAAAAATCAGCAGGGGGGGGGGGGGGGGCAGTTATGGGATATTTTGCACAACTCCTTACTGGTCTGTGCCACAGTCAGAGCTACCCAGGCCAAATTGCCAAGTCCACACTCCCCAGAAGATGTTCAGGTCAGCAAGGAACATAGAACAGATACAGGGTGCAGCCACTTGCTCGATTCACTAACGACCCAACAGATTCCTTCCCACACTGGATCTCTATGCTCAGCGCAACTGCGAATTCTCTAGGAGCTCTGAGGTCACTACCAAAGAGCCTAAATTGGAAATGTGAAATCCCAAATGCCAAGAATACAGTGAACTCTGTCTTGATTCAGCCACAATGACTACTTACCACCAGGTGGCCCCAGGACAGCCTCTGGTCCACTCCTCGCAGCCCAGCGTCTGTGAGGTCAGTAGTGGCTGATGAGAGCTTCTGACGAGGATGTGCTTACAAGATGCTGAGGTGGCCGAGCTCCCAAAAGTAGACAGGCTACCATGGCTTCAGCTGCTTCCTGAGAAAAACAGAGAAAAGTCCCTCCTGGGTCTCAACAGAGCCATCCTTCCCCAGCACGAGGTGGACTTGCTGCCTATCTCCGATGGGCCAAACTGTGGTGGATGAGGATCCCAGTACTGGAAAGCCATTGCCACCTGTGAGGAAGGTCAGGGCCCTGAGAGTGTGAGGCGGACCCAGGGGATCGGCCACAGACCCATCCTTAAGGAGCCTCCTGTGGAACTGGAAAGGCGGCCATGATGTGTAGGCAGTCAGTGACAGACCATTCAAGTGCTCGGCTGTCTTTAGCAGTAAGCTATGTGGCAAAATACCCGTCACCCCATCCCCATGTTCACCTCAATCCCACCTCAGAGGGGGTCTGCACTGGGATAGAATGCTTACGAGCCACCCCAGAGGCACCCCTTGTACAACCAGGAGGCAAGCCTGTGGGTGCCACATTCACTTACAACCTGAATGTTCTATTATGGAAGTAAATGAGTATAGTGAGAAAACTCTCATTTCTCTCATAAAGTATCAATGGCCATATAGCTATTATTTTTTATTATAATAGACATAGTTGCTTAATAACAAAATGTAATTAGCTTTCATTTGAAATGTAAATGATGGTCTCCTTTGCTTTTAGCCAGCTTCCCGAATGAGCTGATCCTGCAGGGCTAGATAAATCTTGGAGCAGGGATCCCTAAACCCTCTGACCACAGGCACTGTAACTTCCCAGGAGCCTGCAAAGGCAAACACTATCTGGCCTCTGCCCAGGGCCATTGAATCTGAAATGGGGAGCAGGGGTGAGGAGAGGGAAGGGATCTGGAGGGGAAGAGAGAGTAGGGTTCCGAAAATCAGCATGTTTAAAGAGCCCTACGGGGGATTCTTCTGTATGTGGAACCACTCCTTGAGGTTCGGAGAGAGAGCCAAAATTTGGGCCAAAGCGCATTCCCAGTTCCAACCTGCCTAGGAAATCCTCAGTTACACATTTCCTCACTCCCTCAGCGCCTCAGGGAACATGTGCATTGTTTTCACTTTCTGGTGGACTTTTAGGAATAGCAGAAACTGCCTTCGAAGTTAGTCCAATGCTAAAAAACATTTAAACACTTTCTTTTCCCCCATCATCAAAGCTTGAAATAATGCATTAATTGAGCCAAAAGAGAACCACCTGTTATTACAATGGGGTTAAGGAAGAGGAGGTGGGAGCCAGACATATGGGTTGCTCACCGAAACAGAAAGTGAGGATTTTACGTTTTGGCCAAGCCATTCTTAGGGTCTATGTCGAAACGGCTGCCCCAAACAGACCCACACTCAAATGGCTGAAACATGAGGCAGGGGATGCAAAGAGCAGAGAAGCCCCCCAGACTGCATCTGGACTGGTATGGTCATGGAGGCCTCCCTGGAGGAGGCAGGCCACACATCAGTGTGAATGAGCAAACAGGCACTCTGGAGAACAGAGCCTGACTCTGCAGCCCTGGTGTTTCCAGATAACACGGCCAACATCACAGTCAAGTACGGAGAGTTTGACCGGGAGCGTGCCAAGGTCCACCACCTGCCTGTGCTCATCTCAGACAATGGGAGGCCAAGCCTCACAGGCACCAACACGCTGGTCGTGACCATTTGCAAGTGCAATGAGCATGGCGAGTTCACCTACTGTGAGGAGATGGCAGGCCAGGCAGGCGTCAGCATCCAGGCGCTGGTAGCCATCTTCCTCTGCATCCTCACCATCACAGGTCAGTGCCCAGGAGGGTGGGGAAGGGACACGGCGGGGGGAAGGGGGGTTGGGGTTCACAGGAGGAAGAAGAGACCAGGGGTGCAAGAGGCAACCCTGCCTCCAGCCCATATCCCACCCTGGGTCTCAGGGTTCCATAGTAGAACACAGGGATAGAAGCTCTCCCCCACCCACCCTCCGGGGATGCCTAAGGGTAGGGATAGATGTGGGGCAAGGGAGAGTTCAAGGCCCTTCCCCCACTTTAAAATACTTCACATGTAGGACATTCCTTCGTTCAATTTATAGATTTTGAGCACTTAACTACATTCCAGACACCATTCTAGGCATTTATTTACCAGAACCCTATTCTGAAAAAAATACGTATATATATTTCTTTTGGGGGAAAAAGAAAAAGGAAAATTTTAAAAATTCTAGCTTAGCTCACCTCCAGTGGCTTGCTTTCCTTTTCTGAATCCCTACAGCCTTGATTTCTTTTTTTTTTTTTTTTTTTCTTTTTTCTTGTTTGGGCCTCAAAAATTTTAGGAGCATTTTAGACCTTGCCTTGTTTTGAGTTACCCAGGGAGCAGACCCTGGGACAAGGACTGGGGCACCAGTGATTTATGTTAGAAGTGCTCCCAGGAAGCTCTAGAAGGAAGAGTGGGGAGTGAAACAGGGAAGGCAGGCAGCTGATGAAGGAAGAGTTGTCAATACAAGTTGTCAGCGTGGGCCAGGGGAGCCTTCTGCCACCTGGGACAGGGAAGCAGTGGGGCACTCACAGCAGATGTTTATCCAAACATGAGCTCCCCTCAGCTGATGTTTGGGGGCTTCTCCCAGGGCAACAGATTCTCCTGCACTTCACCAGCCCTGAAATGGAGCAGGGACCCGCCCTTAGAGGAAGGTTAAAGATTGCCCTGGGGACTGAAATGACCGGCCCTGGGGGATACTATGGGGGCACCTGCATTATCTGCTCCAGGCTTTTTCCTGCCAGTGGCTCCCCCCTTAGAGACCCCCTGGGTGTGCCACCATCCTGGCGTTTCCCTGGTGGAGAGTCCAGACTCAGATCCCCTCTTTAATAATAATTGGTGATAATAATGACAATGACATCACCACCACAATTACACTTAACCTCCCAACTACCTTACCAACTATAAACGAAGCACGGAAGTCATCCTGGGTCTGTCCCACGGAGGCTGGGGGAGGGCGGCTGGCCTTGACCCACGGAGGGTGGAGGAGGGGGCACGCGGGTACCCACTAGGTGTCTGGACCGAACCAGCCTCTGCGTTGGCCCAGGAGCAGCTGCGAGGCTGGGGGGCTCGGGAATCCCCTGGGAGGAGGGGAGGGCGCCGGGGAGCCGCAGAGACGCGCGCACCTGGCCAGGGCCGGGTCTGACTGGCTGCGCCTGGCTGCAGTGATCACCCTCCTCATCTTCCTGCGGAGGCGGCTCCGGAAGCAGGCCCGCGCATACGGCAAGAGCGTGCCCGAGATCCACGAGCAGCTGGTCACCTACAACGAGGAGGGCGGCGGCGAGATGGACACCACCAGCTACGACGTGTCGGTGCTCAACTCGGTGCGGCACGGCGGCGCCAAGCCCCCGCGCCCCGCGCTGGACGCGCGGCCGTCGGTGTACATGCAGGTGCAGAAGCCGCCGCGCCACGCGCCCGCGGTGCACGGCGGGCCCGGGGAGATGGCCGCCATGATCGAGGTCAAGAAGGACGAGGCGGACCATGACGGCGGCGGCCCGCCCTACGACACGCTGCACATCTACGGCTACGAGGGCGCCGAGTCCATCGCCGAGTCCCTCAGCTCCCTGGGCACCGATTCATCCGACTCGGACGTCGATTATGACTTCCTCAACGACTGGGGGCCCAGGTTCAAGATGCTGGCCGAGCTGTACCGCTCAGACCCCCAGGAGGAGCTGATGTACTAGGGGGCCGTGGGCCTCTGGTCTGGGGACACAAACCACTGCAGTTCGGGCCAGCCGGACACCAGACACTGAGCCCGCAAATTGTAGCACTGACACCCCAGTCCAGCAGCCCTTCCTCGTGGGTCCCAGAGACTTCACCACCTTGGGTAGCAACCTCAAGGTCCCTGAAAGGTCCAGGAACATATTTCAGAGACAGCCACGCCCTAAATGCTGGAAGATCCAGGCTGGGGTTCTGTCTGGACTGGAACACCCATAACCTGTTGCCTGGAACCACGGGTCCAACTCAAAGCCTTTCTGTGGCTCCTCAAAGCAGCTTCTGTTCTACTGCCAGGGGGAGATCTTCCCTTGAAATCCTTGAAACCCCTGCTGAGGGTGGTGAGGTCGGGGAGGTCCTGGTGCCTCTCCACCTGGACGAAAAGGGCTGCACAGCATGGCCTGTGGGGCAAAACTCTCTGCAGCCCAGTCCCACGGGAGACTGGAACCATCCATCAGCCTACCCTGCTACAACTTCCTCCACTCTCCCAAGTTCCCCTCCACTCCCCGCCTCTTCCCAGGTCTGTCAAGGAGGAGGAGAGGGCCTCTTGACAGCTATGGAAGGTGGGTCCTAAAGTGACCTCACTGGCCTGCCACGCGCATAACTGCTGTACTAAGCACTGAAAATTCAACCAAAGTCAGGAAAACGGCTTGTTGAATTTTAAAGCAACTGTGAATCCATCCTGGAGGGACAGTGAAGACCAGGTGTGACAGATCACATGGTGAGGGACACCTCCACACCCACACCCTTTGGAAAGAGCCTGGAATAGCTGTGACCCCATTTTGAGACTCATCGACAACCCCTCCAGTTTTTCCTGGGAAGTGGAGCAGACGTTCCCAGAACAGAAGACTTCTCCCTGTATATGCCTTGCCTAGTCACTCATTCATGCTCTTTCTCTTTTTCCATCTAATTCTTATCTCTTGACTTGAAGGCCCTCAAGATCTGACCCTCAGCAATTCTGGCTGAAGTCCAAACCCAAACATGACTGCACTACAAAACTGTGCCGTTTGATTTTACACACCTCGTTGTTGTCACATCTCAGGAAACCCCTGCAGGGTCCCATCCCTCAGGCACACCCTACAGAAGGCACCCTACCCTGCCCACATCCTGTGGTCATCTGTGCATCTCCCACTTTCAGCCAAATATGGACCATTCAATTGCAAACATGTCCTGGGGAAATGGCATCGCTCAACAGGAGTGGGCAGGGCAGGAGGGAAATTCCAGCTCACCCTTGGTCATGAACTGAGGTTGCCCTCTGGACAAGGGCCCTCACGATTCAGGAGATTATAGATAACACTGACTTTTTTTTTTAAACCAATATCTAGTTATTGTACTTTTTTGTTTACTAATAATACTTACACATTTCTAGCTCTCACAAACATATAGAATAAGGGTTTTTGCATAATAAGCGGGTTGCTATGTAGGTTAACAACTTTAATTCAGGTTTTTTAGTTGGATGAACAAATTCCTATAACCTTCTTTTTCTTATCATTGTAGTATTTACTGTAGTAATAATGATTATATGTAGGCCACACTGGTGCATGGGATGTACTGTATTTTTTTAATACCTAAATAAAGAAAAATCTTGAAATTCGTTCATTTCTAGAGCTGAGAAAGCTCATGTGAAACACATATAAACCACCACCACCACCATCATCATCAAAGGAACCCTGGGCATGGGGGGATATTTGCAGTTAGGATTTCAGAGACACTCAGTCTGTACCGCAGTCGAGAAAAACACTGGACACCTAGTCCAGCCCCCTTTCTTCCCAGAGCTCAGTGACTTCTGAGTGTGCTTCGCAGTCCCATTTCCACCCTGCACAACAGGCAGGGCCTCTGGAAGATGGAGACCACACACCATTTTCATTTGGCAAATGAGCCAGGGCGGGTGAGATTCATGAGCAGCAAAGGAGGAAATCAACCTCTACTCAGCTGGTTGACAGGGGTGAGCAGCTGGCACATACTGGGGTGTGTGGCCCCAACATTGGAGTCCTGCCTGGAAAATCTCATGATCAAAATGAGAAGAGGAAACCTCCTTGTCAGACTCAGGTCTGGAGTTGAAGAGGCAAGTGTTGTTCACTTCCACAAGGCTCCTGCTCTTTGACCCTACCAGCAGGGTTTCCTGGGGACTATGGCCTCCAAGGGTGGTGTCTGTAAAGCTCTCAGGGGTCAGTTTGTCTTAATTCCAATTCTGTTCTAACTTCCTTTGTGATTTCCTTTTTTATCCAACTGGTGATTTAGAATGCATTATTTAATTTTCACATATTTGTGAATTTTTCAAATTTCCTGCTGTTACTGATTTCTACTTTCATTCCCTTATGGTGAGAGAATATAATTTTTATGATATCAAGCATTATAAACTTACTTCAGACTTGTTTATGCCTTCATGTATGTTTTGTCCTGGAGAATATTCTATGTGCCCTTGAGAGGAATGTGTATCCTGATGTTGGTAGTGGAGTATTTTAAAATTTTTTTTTAATTTATTTATTTTGTCAGAGAGAGAGGGAGAGAGAGAGAGAGCGAGCACAGGCAGACAGAGTGGCAGGCAGAGGCAGAGGGAGAAGCAGGCTCCCTGCCGAGCAAGGAGCCCGATGTGGGACTCGATCCCAGGACGCTGGGATCATGACCTGAGCCGAAGGCAGCTGCTTAACCAACTGAGCCACC
>PISX010025035.1:0-26789 GCA_004024625.1 Mellivora capensis
TTCCACCGGTATTTTTCAAAGAGCTGGAGCAAATAATCCTAAAATTTGTATGGAATCAGAAGAGACCCCGAATTGCTAAGGAAATGTTGAAAAACAAAAATAAAACTGGCAGCATCACGTTACCTGATTTCAAGCTTTACTACAAAGCTGTGATCACCAAGACAGCATGGTACTGGCATAAAAACAGACACATAGACCAATGGAACAGAGTAGAGAGCCCAAATATGCACCCTCAACTCTATGGTCAAATAATCTTCGACAAAGCAGGAAAAAATACACAGTGGAAAAAAGACAGTCTCTTCAATAAATGGTGCTGGGAAAATTGGACAGCTATATGTAGAAGAATGAAACTGGACCATTCTCTTACACCGTACACAAAGATAAACTCGAAATGGATAAAAGACCTCAACGTGAGACAGGAATCCATCAGAATCCTAGAGGAGAACATAGGCAGTAACCTCCTCAGTATCAGCCACAGCAACTTCTTTCAAGATATGTCTCCAAAGGCAAAGGAAACAAAAGCAAAAATGAACTTTGGGGACTTCATCAAGATCAAAAGCTTCTGCACAGCAAAGGAGACAGTCAACAAAACAAAGAGGCAACCCATGGAATGGGAGAAGATATTTGCAAATGACAGTACAGACAAAAGATTGATATCCAGGATCTATAAAGAACTTCTCAAACTCAACACACACAAAACAGATAATCATATCAAAAAATGGGCAGAAGATCTAAACAGACACTTCTCCAATGAAGGCATACAAATGGCTATCAGACACATGAAAAAATGTTCATCATCACTAGCCATCAGGGAGATACAAATTAAAACCACATTGAGATGCCACCTTACACCAGTTAGAATGACCAAATTTAGCAAGACAGGAAACAACGTGTGTTGGAGAGGATTTGGAGAAAGGGGAACCCTCTTACACTGTTGGTGGGAATGCAAGTTGGTGCAGCCACTTTGGAGAACAGTGTGGAGTTCCTCAAGAAATTAAAAATAGAGCTTCCCTATAACCCCACAATTGCACTACTGGGTATTTACCCCAAAGATACAGATGTAGTGAAAAGAAGGGCCATATGTACCCCAATGTTTATAGCAGCAATGGCCACATTCGCCAAACTGGAAAGAACTAAGATGCCCTTCAACGAACGAATGGATAAGGAAGATGTGGTCGATATATACTATGGAGTATTATGCCTCCATCAGAAAGGATGAATACCAGACTTTTGTATCAACATGGATGGGACTGGAAGAGATTATGCTGAGTGAAATAAGTCAAGCAGAGAGAGTCAATTATCATATGGTTTCATTTATTTGCAGAGCATAACAAATAACACGGAGGACATGGAGAGATGGAGAGGAGAAGGGAGTTGAGGGAAATTGGAGGGGGAGATGAACCATGAGAGACTATGGACTCTGAAAAACAACCTGAGGGTTTTGAAGTGGCGGGGGGGTGGGAGGTTGTGGGAGCCAGGTGGTGGGTATTATGGAGGGCACGCATTGCATGGAGCACTGGGTGTGGTGCAAAAACTATGAACTCTGTTATGCTGAAAAGAATAAAAAAGTGGTGCTACATAACAACCTATAATTTTTTCTACCCTTGTGGTTCTTGGTATCAGATTCAACTATCTATCCCCTTGGTATCTATTAAGATAGCTCCTTCAAAAAGTGTCATGATTATTTTACGTACCCTTCAGCATTTAGGTCGGTGCCTTATGCACTCCCCAAACAATTGATACATGGTGAATTGACTTGTGTTGTGCAGACCAGGTATGCCTTAGATATTAAAAGAATGGGAAGATCAATGTTGGGATGGAGTAGTCAGGATTTTTTAACAAGGGATCTTAATTTCCTCTTAAACCATGTCTTAATATATGAACAGAGTGGTTCACCATGGTGGAGTAGCAAGGACATTGGTTTTGAAGCCAGTAAATAGGCATTTAAGAGCTGGTTCTGCTAACTGCTAGCTGAGTGACCTTATTCCAGTCACTTAGCTTGAATCTCAGCCTCTATGACTTTGAAATAGGGATTAAGAAAAATCTTCTTCCTGTTTTATAGGGTTTTCTAAGCATCAAATTAAAGATCTATGGTGAGGGGATTCTATAATACTATACAGAAGTATGTTACTTTACTCTCTACTATTTAAATTCCTTTGCAACTAGATGAGAACACGAACCTGCTAGAAAAATATTCTAGAAACAGTGATCCACAATGCATTATCAGCCTGGCCAACATAAGTGTGTTTGCATAGGAATCACCCTGAGCCAGAAATATTTTATAACATCTTTAATGGCACAGATGAATTTGGGAGGAGCTCAGTAAATTACTAGTGGCACCAAGTTGAGTGGGAAGCTTAGCAACTTGGAGAAGATAATTATAATTTTAAATGACCTTGAAAATAAACAGAAATAATGAGAATAAAAGCTTAATAAGAACAAGTGAAAAGGGGAGAACAAACTGTACAGAAATGATGATAAGACCTGGTCACGGGCCAATACAGCGTAAACAAAAGACAGGATTATAGAGGATCATATATAAGTCACCAATGCCATGTTAATGATTAAAAATGTGCTGATAAAAAGCTGGAATAAATAGGATTCTAGCATGTGGGAGTTACTAGACAGTCTTCCCATCATGCTCAGGATTTTATCATTTTGAAAAGACTTATCAAACACCTACTGGATGCAAGGCATAGAAATGTCGGGAAAAATGTGTCTGATTTAAGGCCCTGAAACTAAGGAATGAACTCCCTGGATGGGATTCCAAGAGAAGCAGCAAAGTGATTCGTTGTTTGCAACGTCTCTGAGTGGAAGTTGAAGGATGAGGTTTATTTAGAACTGAGAAGAGAAAGCAGATACGCAGAGGTTAGGTGTGATTAATAAGTGTCTGAAATGACAAGAATGTATAGATAGAGTAAAAGAACAGGCACCGAATCTGCCACAGGAAGGGTTTGTCCTGGATAATGCCAAGAAGCAGCCCTTTTAGAGTACCTTCGTCCTGCCAAAGAAAAACTTCTTGTCGGTAGCATTGCGGAAAATTGTGTGTTACTAAATGCTGTTGCATTGGGTAAGAGCAAAGTCTTATGTTTGTTGAAATTTCCTGCTGCACCGAATTTTTTCCTAAGTTGGTGTATGAATGGTTCAGTGATTTGGATGTCTTTATCTTTTCAGATTTTCCACATTCTATTCTGCTATCCAAGCTAGAAGGCTGAGTCATTCTTGATTTCTACCCCCTACCTTTCTCCAAACATTCAATTAAACAGTGAGCATGGCGATTGTTTTTTCTCTCCTATACTCCTCTCAGGTTTTTGTCTTCTCTTCCTGTACACCTCGAGAGTCTTCTCTGAGGTTCCCTCACCTGGACAATTGCAACACTTTCCTCATTGGTATCTGTGCTTAGAGTTGGGGCCCTCACAAACCGTTCTTATATCCAGACATCCAGTGACATATCTAAATGCAAGTCTGAGCTATTAAACTGAGTTATGAAACTGTCTTCCCACCATATTCCTGATTATGTCATTCTGAAAAACACTTGTGAAACACCTGTGGGACCATCGCAAAGTGGTAAAGAACAGTGTCTGATCTGAAGCCTTAAGCCCAGGTATGTATGGACTCCTTGGATAGATCCCAAGAGAAGAAGCAAGATTCTTCAATAGTTACCCATCTCCAAAAAGTTAAGTCCAAGCTTCTTAATGTTCAGGCCTCCCTTTGACCTGGCCTCTCCTACCATCCTGTCTCATCCCTTGCTTCTCTCTTCCCCACATTTATGCCCCAGCAAAATGCTTTCCTGGTCCCTTGCTTTCATTTCCACTGGCCTCTCCATCTGGAAGGCTCTTCCCCCATTCTTTGCCAGGCTAAATCCTTATAGTTTCTGCACAGAATGACTTCCCTCATCCCTGATTTAAGATACTCCGTCAGAGTCTTAGTGCCCATAAATCTCTGTCTCTTAATTACCTGTTTAGGTGATGTCCGCAATAGGAATCAGTCCTAAGCCCTCCTTCAGTGCAGGTCCTAGGACATATTTCCTAAGTCTTGTTTCTTAAGTCTTCTACTCTCTCTCACAGATCCTGATAAAAGGTGGGTGGCTCAGTTGGTTAAGTATCTGCCTTAGGCTCAGGTCAGGATGCTAGCATCCTGGAATAGAGTCCCACATCTGGCTCCTTGCTCAGCAGGGAGCCTGCTTCTCCCTGCCACTCCACCAGCTTGTAGTCTCTCTCTCTTACAAATAAATACATAAAATCTTGAAAGAAAGAGAGAGAGAGAGAACGAAAGAAAGAGAGAAAGGGTTCATAAAGGTGGGCAAGCTAGACACTGGCCAGCCTCCCTCCCTGTCCTGGTGTCACAAGGGCCTTTATTAGTTCCACCACAAAGCCTTTGCATATGCCATACCTCTGTCTGAAGTCCTCTTCAGCACATTGCTCTTCTTCAGTTTGATCTCCCTTTTATGAAGAAAATCTAAACTCTGTGGTATGGACAGCTCTCCCTATGGTCAGTAGGCTTTCATCGAACTGCAAACCTCCTTACGGCATTTCTAAGTTTACAATTATACGGTCACCACATTCATGGCTCTCCCACTACATGGCAAGCTCCATGAAGGCTGGGATGGGAGGCTACCTGAGCTACTGTTGTATCTCCAGAACCCATGGTACATGTTAAATAAATGTTTGTGGAATTAATAAATTCATGTGGAACATACAGAGGTACATAATAAATTTTGTTGAATAAAAGTTTGATTTTGGTGATATTTAAAATAAACTAATAAAATCAAGTATAAAATGTAATTCTTTTACACATTTTAAATATGAGTGGCTCTTGCTTGATTTTGTTTCATCTTTTCATAAATATGGTTTATATTTATTTTATAAATATAGTTTATTTTTATCCTCAAAGTTTGGTATGAAGGAATAGATTACTACTTGATTTTAGCATCCTCTAGTTCAGAAACATGATGGTTAATTAGTTTATTTAGTAATCTGTCAAATCAGTAAAAATTTAACACATGTTTTTGATACAATTTTCTGGAATAAAAAAATAAATGCAATGCTTATTAAATAATGAGGATAATACGAACTTTCAGTGATGCAGACAGGTTGATTATAACTGTAAACCACATGCTTATATACTTTGGACTTTTACAGCTTTTAATTTATCAAAGGAAATAATTAGCACACTTTGTGGCAGCCAGTGATGGAATTTATTCATTTGGAAGGCTATGGGTTTCCTGTCATTAAAACTACATCATGTCCTTCCTTTTCTATTAAACTTCCACTGAGGGCAGTAAGAAGTCACTAAAAGGAAATGAAGAGTTTTTTTGGCAATGTTCTTGTACAATGATTTAATACTCTTAGAAGATAGCAAACCCATAATGTATGCCAACAAGCATATTATATAGGACAAGGGGCCCAATTACCACGTTATTTCCTTTATTTGAAGTTTTGCTGTGACTCAATTCATCGTGATTTATAAAGTCTTGGCAATACATTTATTTTCTTTCTGCAGGTTAGTGCATTTCTTGGTTTCCATTTGTAATGTTTCACTGCAACAAAGGAATACATTTAGATTTCAGGAGCACTGTATACAGATTTGCCTGTCCAAGGATATAACTTTTTTCTCCAGATGATCAAGGGCGTGTCATTACACGTAGCTTCACTATAGTTAAAGCTCACGTACACATTTGTTTTTCCTCACTGAAGTTTTTTTGTTTGTTTTCTTTGCTTTTTTTTTGTTTTGTTTTTTGACGAGATAAACAGTAAACTCTCATCTCTCTTCTGTTTAAATAGTACAAAGGTTTCATCTTGACTCTGTTCCAAATGCTAGAGCCATAGCTCCTAACAAGCTCGATCCTGTTTGTGAAGGCTTAAATGAAAGTCTTGTTTTCCTCAGGTTTAAAATGGGCCTGTTGGAGAGTCAGAATTAGCCTCTCACCCCCAGGAGTGGGTGGTCCTTTGAAGCCATAATCAAGAGACATTGTCGGTCATGGTTTTTTTCAACTCTGACGAAGCCCGCGCAGGTGAAGGGACGTCAGTAATACGTGAACGCTCGGTTTGGCCTGACTGGAAACACAGCAGTTGATGAACAGGCTTCACACCAGCTCACGGAGCCCTTTCACGTCACATTTGCTGAGAAACAAAATGCTCGTAGTTCTTAAAATCATGGAAATGGGCAACAGTCTACACCAAGAACGTCCTCCGTTAATCTGATGCAGAAATACTGAACTGCGAATTCACTTCCCAGTCTTTAGGTTGTCCCATCACAGATGTATTAGGACACGTATAATGGTTTTGCAATGTATTTGTCAGTTTGCTTTAGAATAATCTTAGAGTTATGGAAAAGTCGTAAAAACGGGACTCAGATTCCTTTCGTCCAGTTCCTCCCACTTCTAATATCTTATATTACCGTGGTACATTTGTCTAAACTAAGAAACTGACATGGAGTACATAAATTTTAAGAAATAATAATTTCTGTAATAGGGATACTGTTTTTTTTTAAATGGCGTTGGCTTCACCACATAGAACACTTTACTGAATTTCTAGAGATAAGCCGTTAATTTCAACACTTTTATCTGAGCTACTTAAACCAGATACTGATACTGCTGCTGAGTTTGCAAATTAAGATGTAAGATCAGAGCCTGGTGAGATTGTCATATTGTCTCCCTTAATTTGGAAAAGTAGAACGAGGCTAGAGAGACACTCATAAAACAGACTTTACGACTCTCTTCAAGGCAGATATAGAAGGCCACGCTCCAATCCCTTCTCCCAGCTTCTGCAATTACATTTCCGCAGGAAGAAAGAGAAGGAATTAGAAACAGGATAATGTAGTCTTAAATCACCATTCTTAGCCTTTGCCTTCTTGTGGGAGCCCTGAATTTTTATAACATGGCCCTCATATTGTATAGTGTGACACAACAGAAAACACAACTTGTTTGACCCTTCCTCAATAAAAAATCATTTTGTCTGACATCCTATAAAACCCGTGCATGAGCCTATACTAAGCTCTTGTGTCTCCTTCAATTGGCAAAAGAAAAGCATTGTAAACATTTACAGTAAAGCTAAAGTTCTCTTTCAGCATAGTTCAGAAAGAGCTAGTAATTTCGCATTTCTGGGTAACGACATCCAAAGTCAGAGGCCGGCTATCAACTCCTTACACTAAAACAAATTGCAAGGATGACACATGGGGGCATTAAAGATAAAGTCCTGAATGGAAGAAAGTTTAGAATTAAAATGTTCCTCCTAGAATAAGGACATAATGTGATTAAGTCTCTTGCACAATTCTAAACTCTGAGTAATGATGAGCTGATAACCCAAACTGCAGATTTTGACATCACTGGGAGTAGATGTTGGGCGTAACGCATTACAGTGTTTTTCCCCCAGAAACCACAGGACAGTCACAGTCACCTGCAACACTTATCCTGGGCATCAGCCCCACCAAGAAAGCGGCCCTGTGTATCAAAATGTATGTGGGAGGAGCCTCACAATCTCTGCTCCCCACTGGATTATGATAAAATAAATCTGGATGCCATCAAGAGTCAGGAGGATTCAGGACTCAGTTTAGCACAGTTCCTCCAAGGGCTTGCACTCTATAATGCTAACAAATGAATACAAAGCCAACAATAACATACTCATATTAGGACACTGTTTTCCATAAAATATTTCATAGCAATATGTCATGCAATACCTTGAGATCTGCAAAATTTAACACAAGGTGAAGATGGTATTCTAAGATTTCACTTCTCATTTCCAAGCCCTGTTTCTAAGGTCCAGAAAGACTTTTGCCCTTCAAAATGAAGGGAAATGATGATAAAATTATATATTACATCTAATTAATGTATGAAGATACAACTACCTCCTGTAATAGACAAAGGCGCCAAAAACGATGTTTTCAAGGGAGACTTTTAAATACAAAGAAAATGCCATGATCTGTATTTTCTTCACAAGTTCATATGACTTAGAATATAATTAAAGCAGAGCACTTACCAAAGGTAGAAAATCTGGGTTTTATCATGACTACTGTTCTTCTACTATACATGGTCTTCTTAGATGTTTTCCTAAATCTTCCATGACTCGATTTATTCTTTGAGGGAGAGAGAAAGAGGAAAGAGAAAGTTTAGCAATAGCTATTTTGCATCATTGGAACTAAATCTAAGTTTCTACCATCAATATACAGTGAAATCAGATACTCTGCTGCAAAACCAGACTCACAAACAAAAACAAGATTTTGTTTTTTGTTTTTAAATTTCCATAAAAGGAATAAATTGAGAAACCAAATCCAGTTTGGTTTACACCACAGTGTAAGTTAACAAAAATATAAAACTTTCCTAAGGGAGAACCTGGGGGGCTCAGCTGGTTAAGCATCAGGTCATGATCCGGGGTCCTGGGATCAAGCCCCCTGCTCAGTGGGGAGTCCACTTCTCCCCCTGACCCTCCCTCCACTCTCTCTTTCTCTCAAATAAATAAATAAAATCTTTAAAAAAAAATTAAAACCTTCCTAGGGTTTTCAGTATAATATACTATAATACAAACATGATTTTTTTATTTAATTTTTTTCAGTGTTCCAAAATTCATTGTTTATGCACCACACCCAGTGCTCCATGCAATACGTGCCCTCCTTAATACCCACCACCAGGCTCACCCAACCCCCCCACCCTTCCCCCTCCAAAACTCTCAGTTTGTTTCTCAGAGTCCACAGTCTCTGATTTTTACAATTAAGTAGCTAGTTCTCTAAATAAGAGGAAAATGAATTGGTGCCCTAGAATAAAATGCTAATCAGATATATGCAATGCTGACATTTTTTTTCTCTGAATACTGATGTACAGAATTCAATGCTTAAAAAACTTATAAAATATTTAAAAGAGGGAATTTAGAATTCTTTTCTGGAACCCAGGTCCTAAAGCATACTGTGTGGTTGTCTTAAAGAAAAAGAAAAATAATCCTTCATCAATTATGGTGAAGGATCCCCAAACTGAAACACATGTGGATGAAGTCCATTCAAGTGACCAGCCCACACTGGTCTGGTTGGGAGCTGGGGGTGGTGAGGAGAAAAAAGAGGAGATAAATGGCTTACATGATTGATTTCAACTAAGACTAAAATCTTGGAGGACAATTACTGGATTTACTTACTGGTTGTTTATGCAACATTTCGGAAATTGGCAAAAAAAAAAAAAATGTTTATAAAGTTGAAGAGGTATGTGGCAGCTGAGAAGTTGATTCTCTAGGTAAGTGATGTTTTTTCCCAAAATGTCTTTTCTTAATTTACCTTAGCTGGTACCAAGCTTTGGAAATCTTCCTTGGTGAAATTATCAACCATAAAATTAACAAAGTGATGATGAAAAATACTGCTCAGTATATGTTTCATATATGCACACACACACACACACACAGAGATTTCAAAGTTCTGATATTATAAAAGAGATTCTTTATATTATTTAAGCCACCCTATATTTACCTTTTATTATCTGACATGTTTCTTTTTTTCAAAAAAACAGAAAATTCAAAAATAAAATAAAATAAAATAAAATAAAAAAATTCTTTCCATGTTGTCCAAGAGAAGTAGTACATCTAATTAATATATCATCATCTTCTCCTATAATTGACAAATGCTAAATGCTTTATCAGTCTGGCACCAAAAATGATGTTGTGTCAGGGTTTTCCCAGACTGCCTTGTCTGAAAAGCTACATGAAAAGCTTTAATGATCATATATTAGGTGGGAACTTTAACCTTCTTTGTACCAGGTCAATTGAGTAGGTAATTGGAAAAGTCAGTTCCACTTGTAATCCATTCAAAGGGAAACTTAGATTTACACAGAATTTAGTTTCCAGTCATAGAAATAGTGCAGAGCTACATAGAGAAACAAGACAAAACACAATAATTCTCAACATGACATTCCATTTATTTCACTGTGTTAAGGTTTAAATAATGAAACAAGAACAAAGCACAGATCAGACACACACACAAAAAACTTTTTACAAATTTCCTATTTTCTTCATCTGAACATAGGAGAAAATGAATTGAAAACTAAACATAAATAATGGTCTTTGAGAATTGATGGTGTGCCTGGCACCAGGTTCAGCTTTTCACAAAAATCATCTCGTTTAACTCAGAAGAACCAATAAGAAAGGATTCATATGATCACACAATAGGTAATACATGTTCTATGGAGCTGCTGGAGGTCAGATCCTACTGCCAGTTGCCTCTCTTACCTCTACCACTTATTATCTGGGTGGGTTAATCCAGTTCAGTATGTCCAGTTTTCCTGTTTTGAAAATGGAAATGATATCAGCATCTACCTGGTAGGATGCTATGAGAAACAGACAAAATGGTTGGGTCCTACCTACAGATAGAAGCATTTTTGTTATAATTGTTGCTATTTTACAGATAATGAAATAGAGTGTAGAAGAGGTTTTAGAATGTACCCCAAGTCACAGAGTTAAGTGACAGAACCAACGTGTGGGCTTCTCTGTCCTACAGGAGCCTACAGATAGTAGACAAGACAGAGCAAAGACAGAGCAAGACAGAGAAAAAGGAATGCACCACTTGAACTGCTTTGTGAGTGGGAAATAAGGACATTACATAGATTGCAGATGAAAAATGCAAGAGGGGAACTTCCAATTCAACAGGAGGCTGCCTGGAGGGAAGACATGGCATTGGCCCAGACATGTGCCAAGCATGATGTGGGCATGGTGGGGCCTACATGACAGGCTGTGTGATAGATCTGGGAGCTGTGACTGTGAAAGCAGCTGTCACCTCCAAGAACGACCATGTTTTTTGTGGGAGCCATTGGGAGGACGATTGAAACAAAAATGGAATCCAAAAAGCCAGTTCTTCACATTCCAAGATTCGCAGCATTCCAAAAATCTATACCTATCATTATAAACATATGCTTATCATTGTAAATGAGTCCCTTTATGTAATACCTATGGTGACTTCAAAAATATGTGGAAAGAGTCATCTTCACCAGTTCAGGCCACTATAACAAATTACCATATACTAGGGGGCTCAAACAACAGAAATTTATTTCTCACAGTTCTAGAGGCTGGAAGTCCAAAATCAAGGTGCTGGCCAATTTGCTTCCTGGTGAGAGTCATCTTTCTGGTTTGTAAGTAGATGACTAATCATTGTATCCTCATGTGACAGAGAGTGTGACAGAAAGCACAGAGAAAGAAAGCAAGATATCCCCTATTTCTTCTTATAAGGTCACTAATCCCATCACAGGGCCCCACCCTCATGACTTCATCTAACCCTCATTCCTCCCAAAAGGCCCCAGCTCCAAATACTTTCACAATGGGAGTTAGGGCTCGAACATACGAACTTTGGGAGGACACAAATATTCAGTCCATAGTGGAGGACTTCAAATTTCATACATTTTTCTATGAGATGCTAATAAATATCATTTAAGGTAAACTGAAAGACAAATTACATTCATAGTGAAAGCACTTAGATTCTACCGTAGAGGAAATGAGTTCCTTTTCTTATATTCTGTCTACAAAATTTGACAATTGAGAAAATTTCACATAAGCTAGTGTTCACAATGTGTACCAGTCCTCACATTCTTTAGTAAACATGAATACACAAACAATATACTGTATTCTGATAACTGGCAACCCAGATTGTTGAGTTTCTAAAGGAAATCAAGTTTTCGTCTTATTCTCATTGTTTTTAGGATGAAGACAAAGTTCCTGTGCACAGCCAGTGAAGTCTGGCATGGCCTGGCCCCTGCCGGTCTCTGTAGCTATATCAGGCACCCCTCATGCCTTGTGTTCCAACCATATGAGTCTCTCTCAGTTCAAGCGCCACATGGTCAAGGAAGTCTTTTGCAAATCCTCAGGTAAAAGAATCTCCTAAGTCAAATGGTGTTCTTTTTAAAAAGATTTTATTTATTTATTTATTTATTTATTTATTTTTATTTATGTTTGATAGAGAGAGAAAGCATGAGCATGAACAACGGGAAGGGTGGAGGGAGAAGCAGACTCCCCGCCGAGCAGGGAGCCCAATATAGGGCTCAATCCCTGGACCCTGGGATCATGACCTGAGCTGAAGGCAGACGCTTCACTGACTGCCCAGGTGCCCTCTTCTTTCTTTAAATGTGCTCTAATATAAGCCTATTCTCTCTTTTTTCTCTTTAATTCATTCATCAAACAACTGTACAGCAATTTATAACTGTCTGAAACTGTTCTACACACCAGGAATACAACAGAGAAGGAAGTAAACAAAGAATACCCCTGCTTTCAAGATTTCCTGTGTCATTTGATTCACATCTTCATTTTGACTAGACTGTAAATTCCCTGGAGCCACTGGGGGATAAAATGGTGCTATTCTTGGATAGAGTCTGGCTCATAGGAGGCATCTAATAAATATTTAATGAATAAGTTTAAAATGAATGAAATCTAAAATTAGCTTACATATTCTAGAAAATAATTTAAGACAGTATGAAAATATAAAAGTAAAGAGCCTCAACTTAAAGATGTAGAAGACTGGACACTGACCTGAGAAGATACTTCTTTATCAAGACCTTTGAGTATCCCAATCATGTGCATGGTGAACTACTCAATAAAAGCCAAAATCCTGTAGACTTACGGACACTAGAAACATTGTTAAACTTTCCAAAGAGAAAGAGAAGAGGGAGGGAGGTACGGAGGCAGGGAGAGAGAGAGACAGAGAAAGAGAGAAATGTTCTGAGTCATGTTTATAAGTATGTATAAATTTATTCATTAATAATTATTTCATTCCCACCAACAGCATTTAACGGCTTGTTTTTCTCCACATCCTTGCCAACACATGCTATTTATTGTGATTTTGGAATGTAAATTGACGTAGTCACTGTGGAAAACAGTATGAAGTTTCCTCAAAAAATTAAAAATAGAGATACCAAGTGATCCAGTAATTCCACTATTTGGTATTTACCCCAAGGAAAATGAAAACAATAATGCAAGAAGATACATTTATTGCAAAATTATTTACAATAACCAAGATATGGAAGCAATGAAAGTGTCCATCAACAGATGAATGAAAAGGAGATGTGGTACACACACACACACACACACACACACACACACATATAAATATATATATATGCATATACATATATATATATATATATATACTGGAATATTATGCAGCCATGAAAAAGAATGAGATTGTACCATTTGAGACAACATGAATAGACCTGGAGTATATTATGCTAAGTAAAATAACTCCAATTGAAAAAGTCAAATAGCGTATGATACTACTCATAAGTAGAGTCTAAAAACAAACAAAAACCCACAAATGAATAAACAAACAAAAAGCAGAATCAGACCTATAAATACAGAGAACAAATTGATGGTTGCTAGAGGGAAGGGAGTGGGGCTTTGAGCAAAATGGGTGAAGGGAGTGGGAGATACAGGCTTCCAGTTATGGAGTGACTAAGTCATGAGAATAAAAGGCACAGCATAAGGAATACACTCAGTGATATTATAATCATGATATAATGGGACAGATGATAGCTACTCTTGTAATGAACATGGCATAATGTATAAACTTGTCAGATCACTAAGTTGTACACCTGAAACTAATGTAACAGTGTGTCAACCACACCCAAATAAAAAATTATTATTATTATTATTATTATGTCTTTATCACCTTTAAGTATTATGCACAATGTTAGATGTCTCCAGAGAAACTGTGGTTTCAAGGAGGAAAGCAACACCATTCTTCCTTCCCTAGATTCATTCTTATCATGGATCCACCTGCTTAGTTTGTTACAGTAGCACAAACCCTTGCAAACTCCTACTCATAAAAAGAATTTTTTCCCAACCACAATACATATCAATGAATACAGGAGATGAATATTAAGCTCATTTGGCAGGTTCATTTGTTTATTGCAGTTTTTAATTTAAATATATTCATCTGAAAATTTACTTGAAATGACAATTTTTTAATTATAAAAAGAATATTATTTCTGAAGCCAGCATAAATATGTACCTGGTGATTCACCAGGACTACCACTCAACATATCTTTCTTTTTGCTTTTTTAAATTATTCCCTTGGTAAGGTGAGAGATTGTATTTTCCTTAAAGCTGACTACATTCTTGCTGACATAGAAAAACTTTAACATTATATTTAGTATATTTCTTGATAAGGGAGAAAAACAATGGAATAGGTTAAGTTTATATACTTGCCAATTTACAGTATACAGTGACTAAAACTTCCAAAAATTATGTGTTTTGGTAAGATTCAATGTATATTTTAATGTAGAATTATTCTACTATATGAAATGAGAGAAACAAAGGTTTATTACAAAAGCAGTTTCAAGGAAAACATTGTTTACAAAATAAGTCTTAGTATTTCATAATGTAGAAATAATAAATGTCAGATTAGACCACAATAGTTTTAATGTGCTAAGGTCAAAGTACCTTTATGTTTAGGTAGAGAAGAGTTGACAGAGAAGTGAGAATAGGGACCTAAATTAGAAACCTACATAATTTTTCTGGGCCTTAAAAACAGGACCAGTATCTTTCTAAGTCAGTGTGTGCATTTCCATAGCCTGAGCCAAAGCTTGTGAAATCCACAAAAGTGAAGTTTTCTAAGTGAGTTTCTTAAAAACAAAACTGGGAAGTAAATATTGAACCAATACGAGCATTAAAGCAAACAAACTTTTCTAACTTCAAAAATCACCTTCCCAATAACCATTTATGCCACAAGTGACATGTGAAATGAAAATAAATTTTACTTGCTTGTGAAAAAAGAAAGAAGACTGAGCGTATTACCACTTGACTGCAAAGAATACAGGGTTCAACAAATTCAAAGATGACATACTTTCCATTTTTCAGCTTAATTTCCTTCCATTTGTTTCAGATTTTACTGCATTTCTGAAACATTATAGGAGAGTCACCTGATTGTCACTTCATTATTCTTCATTATCAAATGAGCTGAAGGGACCTGACAGAAGATGTAAATTTGTGGAAATAGCTATATAGTGGATCCAAAAATAGCATACAATGTTGCAGAAAACAGAATAGAATCGGTCAGGTCGGCATGGCACCTTTAAGCTGTCATGGACACCACCAACACACCCGAAAAAGAATACACGTACGAACTTACCACTCACACCCAGTTTTGAAACAGGTTTGGTTTCATTCTTCCTTATCATTGGTCTCAAATTTTTATTGTCATCTTACAGTTCTGTGTGACCATGGCCACAGTTTCCATAGCCATCATCTCAGCTCTTTGGAATGAAATCTGAGCTGCATTACGACCATACTTACCTAGCTCATATCTGCAAATAGACTTTAGATGAGCCTCTGCCTGGGAACCCAATTTGCCTAGTAACGCCCACCATGGTATTCCTGCCATTTAGTTCTGCCATTTATTTTTTTATCAAATGTTTATTGAATATGCATTCGGTGGCAGGCACTGTCATAGCCACCAAAGAAACAAAAGCACTCATGTTGTATTTCATTTTTTAAATTTTTTTCTGTAAGGTTTTACAGGCGAGATAAACACGACATCAGGCAAGGAAGGCACAAGGCAAGATTTATTAAAGGTACTCTCCGGCAAAGTTTCAGGGCTCAGGAGAAGGGGAGCCAGGAAAGTCGCGCCGGGAGGAGGTGGGCACCCTCGGGCGAGGTTCCGAGACTCGGGAGAGGAGTCGGGGAAGTCACGCCAGGAGGGGGTCGAGGGGGTCTTTTATCTGGGTTAAGACAGGGAATAGGTTCACAGCCATATAAGGCACGGTATTTGGGGATTGGAGGGTTGGGGGAGTCTTTATGTTCCGGTTTCTTGCATAGGTATCGGGTTACTTGTGGAGACGTGACCTGAGCATACATCCTCATGGTGGGAGAGTCAAGGGTTAGGAAAGGGGAGGGGGGCCTGGAAGATGGCGGCCCAGCGGTTATTTCTACTGTTTCTATTGTTTCTCCTGCATTCCCAGAGCCGCTGACCCAACATTTTCAACATCTTAATTTTATTTTATATTTTTCAGTGTTCCAAGATACAGGTTTTTTTTTAAATTTATTTATTTATTTTATTTATTTTCAGCGTAACAGAATTCATAGTTTTACAACACACCCAGTGCTCCATGCAATGCGTGCCCTCCATAATACCCACCACCTGGCTCCCCCAACCTCCCACCCCCTACCCCTTCAAAACCCTCAGGTTGTTTTTCAGAGTCCATAGTCTCTCATGGCTCATCTCCCCCTCCAATTTCCCTCAACTCCCTTCTCCTCTCCATCTCCCCATGTCCTCCGTGTTATTTGTTATGCTCTGCAAATAAGTGAAACCATATGATAATTGACTCTCTCTGCTTGACTTATTTCACTCACCACAATCTCTTCCAGTCCCGTCCGTGTTGCTACAAAAGTCGGGTATTCATCCTTTCTGATGGAGGCATAATACTCCATAGTGTATATGGAGCACATCTTCCTTATCCATTCGTCCGTTGAAGGGCATCTTAGTCCTTTCCACAGTTTGGCGACCGTGGCCATTGCTGCTATAAACATTGGGGTACAGATGGCCCTTCTTTTCACTACATCTGTATCTTTGGGGTAAATACCCAGTAGTGCAATTGCCAGGTCATAGGGAAACTCTATTTTTAATTTCTTTTTTTAATTATTTTTATTTTTTATAAACATATAATGTATTTTTATCCCCAGGGGGGTAATGGACATTGGGGAGGGTATGTGCTATGGTGAGTGCTGTGAAGTGTGTAAACCTGGCAATTCCAAGATACATTGTTTATGCACCACACTCAGTGCTCATATATCAAATAGACTGACCAGAGAATTAAAGCAAAAACTAGAAGAAATAATCTGCAGATGTCTTGTTAATGCCTTACACTTATTAGCTTCTGCTATCCTACATGTTCAGTAGAAAAGAAAAATTTTGAAATTGGTTTGCTGGCCAATTCTCAAGAACAAAGGTAAAGATGAATGTGGTTAATAAAATAACAGTGGAAAGTATTAACCTTTGGTTGTCCCCAAACCCCAATCCCACCCCAAACTAGAAAGCTAAAGCATTTCACTTTAGAAGCTTAAGGGAGAGACCCCAGTAGAACACAAGAACATAAATATCAAACAAGTTGGTTCCTTACTTTTGAGCTTCAAAAGTTGAGATCTTATCATTGATAATATAGAATGCTCACATGTCTAGAGACATAGATGATATTATATTTTTGCAGATTGGGAATATCCTTGATGATATTATGCCTCAGTTGCCTAAGTTTCTAGACTTTGTGGAAACTCTGAGGATTTAGAAGATTATTTACCAAGCAAGCCTGCCTCAGGAGAGATAAACTCTATACATGAGGCTAATGAGAAGTTCAGTTGCAAGTAGAACCGTAAGATGCTGCTGAGTGACCCTGAGAGTAGAGATCTGTGCTTAACTTTCCAGGAGAAGTCGAGAGGGGGTAAGGCTCAAGCTATCAAAACTACCAAGCCTGTGCTTATGATGGAGCAAATGCAAGGCTTTCACAAGAAGACAACACTCCTCACATATGCAACTTTGGACAACAGATTAGATGGTCTTAAGGCTCTGAACTGAACTTAATCGGGGGAAAAATAAAAACAACAACAGAATTCATTGGATTTACTTTGAATTGATCAAGATTTAGTTTCCACCATGAAGTGGAATAAGTAGAGTGTGAAATTCTGTTGTAGAAAAGTAAAATTAATTTTTTGTATACTCAAGTTTGTGGTCCGAAGAGCAGACCCACAACATGGAGTATAAATCACATTATACCTTGTGAAGCTTTGACAGCTGGTTAATGAAGAAGGGAGTTTACAATACATCAAGAGTACATTAAAACCTTAATGAAGAATGAGAAATCTGTTAGTCCTAAAAGTCCTAGGGTTCAATTAGAAAATAAAGGTAAAATTGTACTGAAGCAATTTTGTTGGTGGTATAAATTGGTACAAAATCCTCCAATAATTCTACTTCTAAGGATCTATACTAAGTAAATATTACCAAATATATACAAATAGGTATATAAGATATATGGTATTATTTATAATTACAGACAAAGTCAAACTATCTGAATATCCAACACCAACAAGGAGTTAAATTTCCATTTTCAGTGAAGTATTATACAGTCTTTAAAAACCATTGTTTTTAAACTATGAGATATCATGGAAAACTGCTTATTGAAGGATATAGTTGAAAAGTAGAGTAAAAAAAACACACATGGGCACACACATATATATTCTGTATATTATGAATATAGCTAAAGAAGAAACATGACCAGGGAAGAAAATACAGTAATATATATTGGAGTAGTGATTATAAGAAATAACTTATCTTATATATTGTCATTTTATGAAGTTACAGTATGTTATTATAATATTTATGAATTATTATAACTTATTATTAATACATTTAAACTGTTTCTTAAATTAAAGAACTAATGTGATTAAGGAAATTTCACTTAGGCACATGGGTGGCTCAGTTGGTTAAGCAACTGCCTTTGGCTCAGATAAATATCCCAGGGTCCTGGGATTGAGCTCTTCATTGGGCTCCTGCTCAGACAGGAGTCTGCTTCTCCCTTTGCCCCTTCCCCCACTCATTCTCTCTCTCTCTCTCTCAAATAAATAAATTTTTTTTAAAAAGGAAATTTCACTCATTTAGCCTTTTTATTTTTATTTTTTTAATTTTATGTATTCATTTGAGAGAGAGAGAAAGCAAGGACAGGGGGAGGAAAAGTTGGAGGGAGAGAGAGACTCTCAAGCAGACTCCACACTGAGCCCAAAGCCTGACTTGGGGCGTGATCCCATGACCCTGAGATCATGACCAGACCCAAAATCAAGAATCAGTTGCTTAACCAACTGAGCCACCCTGGCACCCTATAGTTGATTATTTTTAATCAATAAAACACTTTGATAAATGAAACAGAGAAATTACCCTTTGAGATTGAACTCATATTTTGCCTGGCACTTTCAAGTAAGGTGCGGCAGATGGACATTGTTAGACATCAATCTTAGAAGTTCAGCACACACAGCCTCCCTCAGTGGCTTTTCACAGTTCATTGGTAAATTGTCCTAGAGCCTTTTAGAGTATTTTTAGATTCCCTCCCAATACCATTCCTGGAGGTAATAAGTCCATGAACTTGCTACTCTCATTGGCGTGCTACTTCTTTTTCTCTACCCCTAAATGTCACTTATCAGATTACTCTTCTAGTTTGCCATCTACCACGCAAGTCTGCCTTCAGTTTTGAACAGTTTTTCTTTTTCTGTAAAATGAAAATAATAAATACTTAACCCACAAAGTGTTTCTGTTTTTGTCTTGGTTTTGTTTTGGTGAGGATTCAATAAAGCTCGTATGTGTAAAGCACTTAGCACAGCATCTAATGTTTTGTGAGTGTTTAATCAGGTTTTTTTTTAGTTATTAATTTTATATTATACATGTTTCCTACCCATTTTTACCTTTCCAGTTTTTAGTACCTAGTGTTTCAAGACTCTTCTGGTATAGATACCACCCAAGCCTCTAATTAGTTTGTTTTTTCTTCATTGGGCTTTCTCTTGGTATTAAGTGGCTTAAAATTACATATAGTATTGTAGCTGTAGCTAATTCATAATTTTATGTAATATTTTCTACCTCATTTTCACTATTCTCCTCACTCACGGCAAATGGTATTGGCTGCAGGAATGTAGGAGAGCAATTTCTTTTCTTTTTAAGATTTTATTATTTATTTGACGGAGGGAGGGAGGGAGAGCACAAGCAGGCAGAGCTACAGGCAGAGGGAGAGGGAGAAGCAGGCTCCACTCTGAGCAGGGAGCTTGACATGGGGCTCGATCCCAGGACTGAGCAGATACTTAAACAATTGAGCCACACAGGCACCCCAGCAGAGCAATTTCTACATGACATTTGACTCCCTTTACTGGTCCAACACCAGTACCTCAGAATTATTTACATGTAAAATTTGGATTTTTGGAATCTCCAAATGAAACACCTGAAAACTGCCTGCATGAAACTTTGCAAGCTTAAGCCTACGCAGTCAACATACAGTTTCCAAGTATCATGAATATTTTTCCCATTTTAAAAGAGAAAAAATATTCAGTTTTTGAAGTTAAATAGAATCCACTATGGATATCATCAATAGGTAAGGAAAGAATTTGTTGCCATGTTCCATGAAGTCATTAAATGTATTTGCAGAACTGAAGATTAGTCAAAGTCTAGCCACAGGAAAAAAATGCAGAATAATTCAGATGTTCATAGTAATGACACTTCATTTCAATTAAGATAGACTAATCCGTGCTGTGAAGTGTGTAAACCTGGCGATTCACAGACATGTACCCCTGGGGATAAAATTATGTTTATAAAATATAAAAATTAAAAAAAATGATAGACTAATCCGTGTCAAGAAAAAAATTGGTTTTATATAAAACTAGAAAATTTTCTGGGGTGCCTTGGTGGTTTCGGGCGGTAAAGTATCTGCCTTTGGCTCAGGTCATGATCCCGTGGGTCCTGGAATCGACGCCACATTGGGTTCCTTGCTCAGTGCAGAGCCTGCTTCTCCCTCTCCCTCTGGTCCTCCACCCTGCTTATGCTCCCTCTCTCTTTCTTTCTAATAAATAAATAAAATCTTTTAAAAAGATAAAAAATAAAAATTAGAAAAATTTCTGAATGAATACTAGTTAGAACCTAATATAAACGCTTCTATTTTATAAAAAGGCAGTAGTGGTGCCTGGGTAGTTAAGTGGCCAACTCTTGATCTTGGCTCAGGTCATGAGCTCAGGGTTTTGACAGGGAGCCCAGAGTCAGGCTCCATGCTGGATGTGGAGCCTTCTTAAGATTCTAAGATAAGTCTGCTCAAATTTTCTTTCTTCGTGTTTCAGTTTTGGTAGTTTATATGTTTCTAGGAATTTATCCATTTCTTCTTCTTCTTGTTGGCATATAACTTTTCATATTTTCTTACAATCCTTTGCATTTCTGTAGTGTTGGTTGTTATTTCTCCACTTTTATTTCTGATTTTTGTTTATTTGAGTCTTCTCTCTATATTTTCATTTTTATTTTTATTTTTATGAGTCTGGCTAGAGGTTTATCAATATTGCTGATCTTTTTAAGGAACCAGTGAAACCAATGGTTTCATTGATCTGTTCTATAGTTTTCTTAGTTTCTGTGTCATTTATTTCTGCTCCAATCTTTATTATTTTCTTCCCTCAGCTGGATTTAGTTTTTGTTGTTCTTTTTCTAACTCCTTTAGGTGTAAGTTTGGGTTGCTTATTTGAGATTTTTCTTGCTTCTTGAGGTGAGCCTGTATTGTTATATGTTTCTCTCTTAGAACCACTTTTGCTACATCCCAAAGATTTTGGATCATTGGGTTTTCATTTTCATTTGTTTTCGTGTGTTTTTTTTATTTTTCTCTTTGATTTCTTGGTTGACTCATTCATTGTTTAGTACCATATTATTTAACCTCCATGTATTTGTGCTCTTTCCAGATTTTTTCTTGTGGTTGATTTCTCGTTTCATAGTACTGTGGTCAGAAACAATGCATGGTATAACTTGAATTGTTTTGAAATTGTTGAGGCTTATAATATGTAATCTATGCTGCAGACTGTTTTATGTGCACTTGCAAAAAATGTGTATTCTGCTGTTTTTAGAATGGAATGTTCTGAATATATCTATTAAATCCATCTGGTCCAGTGTGTCATTCAAAGCTTCTAGTTCCTTGATGATTTTCTGTTTAGATGATCTGTTCATTGATATAACTAGGATGTTAAAGCCCCCTACTATTATAGTATCACAATCCATTAGTTCCGTTATGTTTGGTATTAACTGTTTTATGTATTTGGATGGGTGCTCTCGTGTTGGGTGCAAATTGTTGTCTTCTTGTTGGATTGTCTTCTTAATGATTCTATGGTGTCCTTTGTTTCTTGTTACAGAGGCAATGATTATTTTAATTTCCTTATCAGTATTCAAAATTCCAAGCTCTTAGATAAAGCATTATTCAAAGAAAAAACACCTATAAAGCTTACTTCTTTGATCTTCTTCTTATTCTATAGTCAATAATAAATTATATATATCATTCACAGACCCCATGTGATTGCTGAATTCCCAAAATCACTGCTCCATAACCAAAGGATTCTCATCATCTTCAGATGAAGCTTCCTTAAGTCAAACCTTATTCTAGCTCGGCTTTGGGTTGCAAGTACACAAATCTGTTGATGTTTCCAACCCATATACCCATATCAAAATCAGCATGCGTCCTTTGTGTACATAAATCTGATGTTTTGTCTTTGATTTTGACTTATTCCTATCAGGAAGTTCATGTGAAATAAAGTATCAAGAGAAATTATGATAAAAGGTTAAGTTAAAAAGAAGATCATTTTTAAAAAAGGAAAGGAGACTAAGAAAAGAGAGTACCAATTCTTAGAGTTCTATGTCTCTATTTAATTTTAATGTCTCCAATGATTCCCCATTAGAGAGGAAGCTGCTGTGCCCCCATAGAATCATCTACCACAGAAGCCATGGGAGTGAGGTACTATGGTGGTGGGCACCTAAATTCCCCAAGAATATCTAATGTGACAAATAAATGAGCCCCCCAAATCATACATTATCCACACTGAAGAAGCCAGTGGGATATCAGCAGCAGTTTTGAACTGAATTATGCCCACCACCACCAAAATTCGTATGTTGAAAAATTAATCCCCAAGGTAATAATGTTCGGAGATTTGGAGATTTGAGAGGCAACTGTGTTTATAGGAAGTCATGGGAGTGGGGTCCTCATGGTAAGATTAGTGTCCTCTTCAAGTATGTCATTTCTCATGTTATTTCAGCCTTCTCTGAACTCCAGATCCTCCAATACAGTATTTCATGGAACGTGTAGTGTGAACATATTAAGCGTATTCCTGAACCTAGGAGAAAGCAGTCAATCTTTCACTATTGGGACTAATGTTACTTATAAATTTTCACAGATGCCATTTTGTCAGATTGAGAAAGCTATCTCATTTTCACAGTTTCATAGAATGTTTATCACAAATGAATGTTGAGTTTTCTCAAATGAATTTTCTGTATTTTTAAGACAATCACATGATTTTTCTTTGTGGTGAATTACTCTGATTGATATTTAAAAGTTGAAACAACCCTATATTCTTAAGAAAAAAACCATTTGCTTGATTAAAGTGAAAATGTTTCACAGATTTCTGTTGTCTCTTTATAAATTATATTGGTCTATAATGTTATTTTTTAAAAACATCTTTGTGAAGTTTGTTATCAAGGTTATTCTGGCCTTATATGATGAGTTGGCCTTATCTTTTGAAAATGTTTGCATAGATTAATACTCATTTTTTTCTTGAAAGTCCTATACCATTCATTTTTTTCCCTATGGATCACATTTTCTTATGTATTTTTTAAAGATTTTTATTTATTTATTTGATAGACAGAGATCCCAAGGGGGCAGAGAGACAGGCAGAGAGAGAGAGAGGAAGGGAAGCAGGCTCCCTGCTGAGCAGAGAGCCCGATGCGGGGCTCGATCCCAGGACCCTGGGATCATGACCTGAGCCGAAGGCAGAGGCTTTAACCCACTGAACCACACAGGCACCCCTTTTATGTATTTTAGATTTCATGTCATGGATAATACATTAAAGAGGTTATAGATTCTGCTATCTTCCTCTGACAAATTTAGATGTTTGTTTTAACATGCAGTCCAATTTCTCACTTATAACCTTGAATTTTGTGTTGTCTTTGGTTTTTGTTTAATTAATACAGAACTGTGAATAGACTCCACTGCTTTCCAAGTCTTCCTAATTTGGCAGGACTCAACCTCCAACCCCTCTCTCCCTGTGTTTTTTTGTTGGAATGGGTTCTAAGTTTTGTTTGAGAAGGCTTAGGATAGATAGATCTTCCTCTAAATCATAATCCTTACTTCTAAGATGTGCTCTTCCTTGTATTCGGTGCCAAAGGTGTTGAGGAAATATTAATAGGATATTCCCATGCTTGTAAGTCCAGAACTCGAATGTTCCTTGATACTGATCTTCCTGGAAAATTGCTGCATCTGTTTCTCTCTTCTCTTCCCAGTGCCATGCTAGCCACTGTCTACAAGGCCTGAGATGACCTTGCCTTGCTCATGTACAGCCTAGCCCTCAGCCACATGTGGCCCTCATGTGGCCCTCAGCCACAGCTTACAGAAAACCCTGGCACGCATCCATATTGTCCTTTCTCTGCCTAGCTTCCTTCTCTGGATGAAACACACCACAGATTCTAGCCACTTCTCCACCTCAAAACTTAATATCAGCCTCCTCACTTCAGAGGAACCACTGTGCACCTGCTCAGACTCCACTGATCTGTACTATGATATGGAAACTGTTCCTAGAAAGAAACTGAGGATCATGACACTCACCCCATGACTTTCCACTCTCTCAGGAATCACTTCCTGTTGTCCAATGCCTGAAAAGACTTTGTCCACTGTAACAGATGTTTATAGGAGGACGGCTGGCCAGAATGTACCTAAATAGAACTTTTGATGCAGTAAAAATAGCAAGTAGGCCATAAAATCCTAAATTATGCAAGATACCATTTTCACTAGGTGCTATTGATTCAATAGTTAAGACCTTAAGGAATACATTAAATAATACACTCAATCCATGTATTGAGTGTATTATTTAAGTATTGAATGTATTTCTTAAGTTCTTCGATTCCTTAAGGCCTTATCTGAGTTTTCTAGAATGTAAAGATGATAAAATCTAATGTAATGGATTTTATAAAACTAAGCTAAGAAAGGACCCTGAAAAGTAGGCCAAGATTTAACCCTATTATAATTTAACTTGTAGTTTTCTTATTCTTCTATCCTTAGTCCTTAGTAAAGGTGAAACTCAGAGTCTTCACTCAGAGTTAGCCCCTCCCAAGTACTGTCCATATTCTGATTGATTTTCAGCTAAGCCAGTTTAAATTCTTTCATGAGGGGACAAGATGGCGGGGAACTAAGAGGAGGCTCTGGTTCAACCTGTCCCCTAAAGTGAGCTGATTACCTACCAAGGAACTCCGATCACCCATGAAATCAGCCTGAGATCAGAATTCTACTCGTCAGGATCTCTACGGGGGCAGAAGATGCCAGTGGGCAGGTAAAGCAGAGCGGAAACGCCGGACTGGTATCGGAAGATAAACAAAAGGGGGAGGGAGCCACCAGAGGAGATGCATTGGGAAGTAATACCCCAATACGAGAGTGCCCTACGACTGGGGACCAGCATTAACTTGAAGACTGATAAAAAGCACTCAAAAAGAGAAAAGATCACAGGGTGAAATTGTGGGAATTGGAACCATTAGGGACAGGGGCTTAAGTCCCCCACGGAGGGCAGACACCCCTGGTGCTGAGCCAGAGAGAGTGCAGCGGAGAAACCAGGTCTTGGTCTCTGAGCTGTGAGGAGACCTCCTAAGGGCGGTTGGCCTGTGGCAGGGGCTGGGACCCTCCCGGAGCAGAAACAGACTTTTGCAGTCCCCACGTGTGTGCCGCGCCACGCTAGCAGAGCCTGAGATGCGCTCCACCCCCTCCCCTGAGAGAGGCGCGTGGGCACCAGCTGGGGGCTCTCTAGGACCCAGAAAGTCTGATCGCTCGAAGCTCGGGGCCAGCAGGAAAATCTCTGTGTGCCTTCCCTGCTTGGAAATTCTCTGGTGGTCTGGAGCTGCCCAGACAGCTGCCGCTTGTGGTTTTGAGTACAAGCAGGACGCACAGGTGTCCCCAGAGATCGTGACTGGGAACCTGCTCTGCAGCACCCAGAGGGGAACGGACTGGGGCTTCTCTCTGGGAGGGAGGTCTGGGTGCAGTTTGTTTTCCTCTAAACCTCCAAGAACCATCGGGAGCAGCCAAGGGGAGAGAAAACAAATGAACAGACATAAAAACCTCCAGAGAACAAAAGCATAAAGGCCCAGTTTCCTCAGAGCCCACCCCCTGGAGGGGGGCGGGAGGACTTAACTCAGGAAACACCGCCTGAAAACCCACGAGGCAGGCCCCTCCCCCAGAAAGCCAACCTGCCGAGAAGACAACAATCACTACTACTTCATAGATACGTTTAATTCTTAATTCGTTCCCACTATTCTGGTTCATTTTTAAATTTTTTTAATCTTTTTTATTTTGTTATATAGATTTTTTTAGCCTATTTACCGTCACAGTGAGATGTCCAGTACATCAAATTCCATAATAACCTTTTAACCTGAACTTTTTGATACATATACCCATGTTTATCTTTTGCTTTTCTATTTTTTATATATATTTTTTTAATTTCACTTTAGTTTAGATCATTCTTTTCTTTACTTTTATTTGCTAATACTCATATAGAGTTAAAATTCAAGGTAATCCCCTTTCCCCAAACAATGCTACCCCTATAGGTAAACCAATTTTTAATCCCCTGATATCTTAGGAAAGCTGTATCCTTTAAAAAAGATATCAAGATACACCCAGGAAGAAGCAAAATAACCTTCCTCGCCCACACTGAGAATTTACAACCACTCTCCCATCTTTTTCTCCTAACAGTATTTTTGTATACTTGTGTCTGTCCTGGTAGTCTATAAATCTTATACTTAGGGTTCTTTTTGACGAGGTTCTTTTTTTTGTTTGTCTGTTTGTTTCTATGTTTTCCTTCTACATATATATGTACATATTTTTTTTTCTTCTCTTGTCATATACTTTTATAGTCTTTTTTGTTTGTCTGTATTTGTTTGTATACTTCACAAACCTTACCTTGGGGCCCATTTGGGCTGAGCCTTCTCTTTTATCCTTCTTTCTTTTTCCTCTCTCTCTCTCTCTCTCTTTCTCTCTTTTTCTGCTTTCTCTCTTTCTTTTTTCCTTTCATTTGGGTGGGGACTCTTGATTGCTCAGAAGCATTCCAGGG
>PISX010025036.1:0-26796 GCA_004024625.1 Mellivora capensis
TTTCCTTTTTTTTTTTTTTTTTTAAGATTTTATTTACTTGTTAGAGAGCGTACACAAGCAGGGGAGCAGCAGGCAGAGGCAGAGGGAGAAGCAGTCTCCCTGCCGAGCAAGGAGCCTGATGCCCAGGACTCCATCCCAGGACCCTGGGATCATGACCTGAGCTGAAGGCAGCAGCTTAACCCACTGAGCCACTCAGGCATCCCAGCGTCTGGATTTCTAGTAAGCTCTGGGTAACACTGATGCTGGGTCTAAAGACCACACTTCAAACAGCAAGAAGACACTTAATCTGTTCTCCCATGTTACCCCAATATGTCCAGAGCACAGAATGCAGTGTGAGTTTGGAAAAGTAGCACAGGACAGGTTGACTAGAGCCTGCAAGATTAGAAGCTCTATTTTTTTTTTTTTTTTCCTAAGTGCCTAGAAAAATCTTTGGAGGGTTTTGACCAAGGAAGTGCTATGATCCTTTTTTAAAGTATCCCTCCAGCTGTTGAATGGAGAATGGCGTGGTCAGGAGACAAGAGGGGGACCCAGGAGACCATCTGGGAGGCTACAGCACTGGTCTAAGGGGGAGGGGATGGTGGCTTGGACCAGGGAGGTAGCAGAAGTGTTTCAGAGAAGTGACTCAGTGGGAAATAATGTAGGAGGCAGAGTCAACAGAAAGTGCTCATGGATTAGACATAAAGGACAGTGCTCTATTTTGGCAAGCTACTTAACCCTCTGAATGAGGATTTCCTTGTCAGTAGATTTCAGCCCCCCAACTCCTAGGGTGTCGTAGGGACAACGAGAAATGAAGTATGTAATGTGCTTAGCATAGCGCTTGGCCTTTATGAGGGCTCAGTGGATTGTGGCATTGAACCTGGACATGGGTAGAGATGGAACTCCAGCCAAGCAGTCAGGAGATGGAAGCAGACCCCTGATACCCTGGGGCTCTCCTGGCAGAGCACAGAGCCCGCGTGGCACCCCCACCTCACCTTTCCTCAGAGAGCTCCTTGAGCTGCCAAAGCCCATCCACCCAGGCGGTAAAACTTGGCTGGATCTTAAACTTTCATTTGGGGGTCTGGTGGCAGCCTTTAAAGACCAGTCCAGCTGCCAGAGCTCCAGGGAGCTTTATACCGTTTGTGTGGCTGTTCAGTGATTCTGGTGCCTTTGGATGGAGCCTCCTTACAGGCACATCCCCATGGGGGAAAACATCAGGGGGCTGGGGATTTGTCAAACCACACGTGTCCCTGCAGAGCCCTAGCTGGGAGTGCGAAAGGGAAGCCAGTGAAGGTCAGGTTCAGCTTTGCCTTGGGCCTCTGAGCTGGCGAGAAGCAGCTGGGTTCAGCAGCCAAGGCTGTGAGGTGAAGGCTGGCATGTGGAAGAAATCAGAAACCAAGAATATCCTTTCCGGACAGCCCTTCTGTCCCTTGCCTTCTCTACTGCTCCAGCCCTGAGCCGCCAGTCAGTGGGGAGAAGGCTTAACCTTTAAAAGGTTAGGGACTGTGGGGCACCGGCTGGGTGTCATTTCTCTCCCTACACCTCGGTGAAACCTTGTGAAAATAGCTTTGGCTTAGATGTCAGAGAACCAGGTCCAAAAGAGCTTGGTTGCTGAGTCATCTCAAGCAGGACCTTTTCATCTTGTGGAGCCGGCGTTTTCTGTCTTTTGGACGCATCTAAGATCTACCTTGAGCTGGCTCATTCTGTCTCTAACAATGACAGCAGACATATATGCACTAACTCATTTAATCCTCATAGCAGCATTGTGGTGTAGGAATTACCATCATTTTATGAATGGGGAAACTGAGGCAGTGCTCGGAGGAGTATTGTGCCCCAGGACCTGGGGTCAGGATTCAAAGTCAGGTGATGTGGGTCCAAAATCTGGCTCTCAATCACTGAGTTACACAACCTCGAATATTTATCAAGCCCCTGTTATGTTGAGGTGCAGTGCCTAGTTGCTGGAGAAATAGCAGAAAGGTAGAAATAATTAATCCTTCCTTGATACTGGCATGCTAGTTGGGGTGAGACAAATCGACATCTAAATAGTAACGGAATGTGGTGATAGGGGCTGGAGCATCACTTTAAATTGGGCAATATAAGCTGAGAAAGGGCCAGCTGTGCAAAGATAGGGGAGAGGAACATTCTAGGCAGGGGAATTGGCAAGTGCAAAGGCCCTGGGGCCAGAGTGAGTAAGAAGGTGAAAGTGGCCAGAGCATAGTTAATGCAGGGAGTAAATTACACGTGAGGTCAGAGCAATAAGTAGGGGTCATGGTAAGCTCAGATGACAAGTATTTAGTGAACACCTACTGTGTGCCTAAGACTGTTAGGCACTGGAGAAACTAGTGAACACGACAGATGTGGCTTCTGCCTTCACGAAGGAGTGAGATGATATGTGTGCGGGGATACTTAGCACATAGCAGATGTTCAGTGGGTGTAATTTTCTCTTTCCCTGTGTGTAAGTTGATGTGAAAACTGCTCCCCTGGGTTTCTGCCTAGCTCCCAGCCCCCACACTAAAGCAGGAAGTCATTGGCTTATAATGGCAATCATTTCCAGAGACTGCCTAGCTGAGGGCATTATTCGCCCACAAACAGGTGGGTGAAAAATCAGCAGAGTGGGCACAGGGGTCGGCCTTCCTGCTCTGTGTGGTGCCCCCACACTGGCCAGGGGAGGCAGGGCTTTGGGGCCTTAACTCTTGGCCGCTCTGTAATCCTGAGTTACAGAGCAGCCCCAGGATGACTATCCACTGGCTCAGGGCCACAGTTGTTACGTGTTTGCTTCTAGGTTTTTAAAGAATTTTTTGTAAAGATTTTTATTCATTTATTTGAGAGGGCAAGAGAGGGAGCACAGGCATGAGCGGGGTGAGGAGCAGAGGGAGAAGCAGGCTCCCCGCTGAGCAGGGAGCCTGACTCGGGGCTCCATCCCAGGACCCCAGAATCAGGACCTGAGCCGAAGGCAGACGCTTAACTAACTGAGCCACCCAGGTGCTCCTGCTTTTAGGTTTTATCTTGCTTAATTTTATCGGGGCTGGAGAAAGCAAAAGAAAAACAGCCTTACGGTTGATTCATCTGTGGGATCCTCTCCCATTTTTATTCCAGATCACCTTGGCCTCTCAGTGGTGTCTTTGGTAAGGAGGAGCCAAGACACTTCAGACATGCATGGACAGCTGTGTGAGAAAATAAGGGTCCCCAGCCTAACTGCAAGAAGTTTCCCTAAAGCCTCTGTATGTCACTAAGGCATTTGAGAACTGGGGCAAATCATTCTTCCCCAGGTTATTGAGCATAACTCAGAAAAGAGGTCACAGAAGGGGTATTGGGAAGGGCAGGGATTCGGGGGTACGTCGTCTTCTCACTCATAATAAGAGGCACCCTCCATTAAGGCTTAGTAAGTCCAGGCACAGTTCCAAGGACTCTCTCAGTTGATCCTCACAACAGCTGAATGAGAGAGGTACCAGTGTTATACCCATTTCACAGAGGAGGAAACAAACTCGGGTGACTTGTTAGACATTCCTGTGTTGGCTGAGGTCAGGGAAGGCTGCTGTCGCAGGTTGGCCGTGCTGGTTTGGGGTTTACCGCCATCAAAGCTGATCTCGCTCATGCACTGGTGTCTCTGGGGCCTTTCACGAGTGGCCTTCCATGCAAGGATTCAGCAAGCCAGGCCCTGTCTGGTTTGCGGCTCTGCCATCTTTTCGGGCCTTGGAAATTTTCGCCCCAGCCGGTGGTTAGCAGAGGGAGAGAGGAGAGGATTGTGTGGGAAGTTTAATAGGCTGGGTCTAGAAGTTGGGAATATCCCTTCCACTTCCACTCCCACCCTCTCGGCTACAACTCCCTGCGGGGGAGGCTGGCATTATAGTCTGGGAAGAAAAGGCTTTGGTGACCTCACAGCCACCTCTGCCATAGCTACCCAAGGGGGCAAATAAAAGCCATCCAGGGCCCCAAACAAGCCTGGTCCACTGCCTCCCCAAGCCCCCGCTGCCCCTGAGTTTGCCGTGAGCGTCCCCAGCCTCAGGGACTTCCTCCTGACAAAAGCGGTCCTCCTAGTGAATTCGCCACATAACCTTTAGGCTGTGAAGCGCTGGGCATCTGCTGACGTGGGCAAGTCGTCAGGCCCGGGGTCCTCGGCTGGGCTGATGTTGTCTCCCAGCGGCATCCAGAAGCGTTCGTGGTTGTCACAACTCCAGGTGCACTGGAGTGTAGTGGGTCAAGGTCATGGCATGTAGTGGGTCAAGGTCAAGGATGTTGCTCACATCCCACAGTGCGTGGACCAGCCACCACCCCCACCCCGCAGTGGTGACACCCCCGAGCTTGGGCAGTGGTCTCTGCTGGTCTCGGAGTCTGCTGAGCAGGGTTGGTGGGGCGGGGGGTGGAGGGGTGAGGGGTGTGTGCCTGCTCCAAGCCAGTCTGCCCCAATCCTGCCCCCGTCCTGCTCTTCTTGGAGGCTTGTTTATTCTCCCGATGGCCTGTTCCCCTCTCTGCATTTCTAGCAGTTTTTCTTCGGCTGCCCGAGTGTGAAGAATTCAGGGGCAGAAACCCGAGGGAATCTGTGCCGATTTAAGCAAATGGCTTCCCTGCTTCCATAAGAATTTGGGCAGACAGAACCTTCCTGCTTGGCTCATCAGCCCGTCTCCCCGGTGGTGTGACCTGGACAGATGGCCTGCAGCCTGGCTCCGTGGGAGAGGGGGTGGGGACCCTGCTCAGGATGTTTAAATCTGGTTTCTGCTCCTCCCCACCTTGTGGCTTATGGGTGCCTGTCACCTGAGTGTGGGGACACCGAGGGCTTATAAGGGAAAAGGGGTTCTGGTGGCTTTTCGGGGTTGTTACGATAAGGAATATATATTTATACAGACATATATACGTACGTATGAATATATGTGTGCGTATAGTGCAACCATATAGGAGGGAGTAGAATAAAAAGTAAAAATCCCTAATTCTTCCTACGTAAAGGTAATCACTCCTCACAAGCCTTTGCTCTAGGAACAGATTCATTTCTCTGTGTGTGAATATGTGCACGCGTGTTCGTGTGTATGGGGGCAGGTATACATGGGTATGTGTTTGTGTGTGTATCTCTTCCACTAGTGTTAGTGTCCAGAATAGATCTACTTTTATGCAACTTGCTCTTTTCATACACTAGATCGTGGATATTTTTCCATACTAGCATGTTTACACATACACAAGCCAGGCGCTGTGGCTACAGTAGTGAGCAAATTAGACGACAGTCCTGGTTTCATCAGATGACTTCTTGAATGTGGGAAGTCAGGTAGTAAACAAAGCAAATAACTGTATCTTGCAGTTCCGTGCTAAGGAGGAAACAGAAGGGAGGGCAGAGAATAGTGAAGGATGGGGGGAGGGTTGCAGTTTTTGCCAAGATGGCCAGGCCTCATGGAGAAGGTGACACTGGAGCCAAGATGGGAAGGAGGTCGGAGATGGGCCACGTGGATGTGGATGTGGGAAGAGCATCGCAGCCAAAAAGCCCATGAAGGGCCAGAGCTCTTATGTGGGAGGGAGAGAGAGCAGGGAGATCGGTGTGGCTGACATGGAGTGCACATTCCTCCTCATTATTTTTAATGACCACGTGATAGTTCATTAAGTCCAGGAGCTGAAGAATGTATTTAATTAGTCCCCTGTTGGTAACATTGGGATTCGTTCCAGAGTTTTTTTCGCCATTTAGGAACATTACTGGGGTGGGCACTCTCGGCATATCTCCGTGGGTATGTTCAGTGTACCATGTGCTAAAAACACGCCGGTGGGCTTGCTTGGCTGAAGCATGGATGTTTGTCCATTTGGATAGCTGTCGTCAAGATGGGTAGTCCAGGGGCATCTGGGTGGCTCAGTTGGTTAAGCGTCCAGCTCTTGGTTCTGGCTCAGGTCATGATCTCAGGGTCCTGGGATCGAGCCCCACATTGGGCTTCCTGCTCAGCGGGGAGTCTGCTTGTCTCCCTCTCCCTCTGCTCCTCCCTCTGCTCTCTCTCTCTCTCTAAAATAAATAAATTAATTTAAAAAAAAATTTGCAGCCCCCCCCCCAAAAAAGTGGCAACAATTTTTACTCTTGTGTCTTCTTGCAGTATGCATTTGAAACAGATGACTTTGGCGAATTTTTTATGCCTTTATGGCCCACGAAGGCCCCAACTTCTTTCCCCCCAAAAAAGGATTCTTGTAAGGCAGAAATAAATAAGCTTTGAAGATTATGAAGTGTTGAACAACTATGAGGTGTTAATTTTTACCTTTAAAAAGCATTTTGATTTTTAATTCTGTATAATACTTCACATATATGGGGAAAAAAAATCACAGGCAGTCATTAACCACCCCCCTCCCCCCCAGATCTGTCTCAGATTAGTTTTTCATCTCTCAGTTGGCCTAGGCAAAGCGGTTCCACATTGGTCCCTGGCTTCAAAAGTCCAGGGTACACAATTATTTTATTTTGAAATGAGTGAAAACGTGATAAATGGACTTGATCAAGATGTAAAACTTTTGCCTTTGAAAGATGTTAAGAAAATAAAAGAGCAAAGCACATCCCAGGAGAAATGTTTTGTAAAACATATCCAATGAAGATGCTGTATCCAGAATATATAAAGAACTTGAGTAACTCAGGAACAAGATAAACAGTCCAGGATCCAGTAAAAAGTGGGCAAAGATTTGAACAGATGCACTTCGCAAGAAGACGCAGCAGTGGCAAAGAAACACCTGGAAAGATCCTGTACTTCATTAGTCATTAGAAATGCAAAGTAAAGGGGCGCCTGGGTGGCTCAGCCCATTAAGTGCCTGCGCCTTCATCTCAGGTCATGATCCCAGGGTCCTGGGACCAAGCCCCGCATCGGGCTCCCTGCTCAGTGGGGAGCCTGCTTCCCCCTCTGCCTGCCGCTCCCTCTGCTGGTGCTCTCTCTCTCTATGTCAGATAAATAAATCTTAAAGAAAAGAGAGAAATGCCAGGTAAAACCACAATAAGGTCCACTGCATACCCACTAGTACAGTTAAGTGTAAAGACAAAAAATTCCAAGTGTTGGTGAGGACGTGGGACCGCTAGGACTCTACTATATTTCAGGTGAGAATAGCAGATGCGATAAGCACGTTGGAAAGCAGGATGCCATGACCTTATAAAGTTAGATACACGTTGACCGTACAAACCAGCGGTGCCGGGGCGTCTGGGTGGCTCAGTGGGTTAAAGCCTCTGCCTTCGGCTCAGGTCATGATCCCAGAGTCCTGGGATTGAGCCCCACATTGGGCTCTCTGCTCCGTGGAGAGCCTGCTTCCTCCTCTCTCTCTCTCTGCCTGCCTCTCTTGCCTGATCTCTGTCTGTCAAATAAATAAGTAAAATCTTAAAAAAAAAAAAAAAAAAAAAACCAGCAGTGCCGCTAGAAGTAGAAGGGATTTACCCGAGAGGCATGAAAACAGGTGTCCAACAAGGTCATGTGCACCCATGTTCCTAATGGCATTATTTGTAATGGGCAAAAAACTGAAAACAGCCCCAATGCCCATTACTGACTGAGTAAACCCAGTGCCCCTCTTGGATGAATAAACCAATTGTGATACATTGTATCTTCAAATCCTACTCAGCAATAAAAAACAAAATAGGAATATACATACAGACAGCTGAATTTCAGAAACAGTAAGCTAAATGAGTGCAAATGAGTTTATACTATATATGATCCCATTTTTATGAAATTGTAGTGACAACAAAACTTGGCCCACTGGGGTTGGGGAAGAGGGTTTTTTTTTTTTTTCCCTAAGAGAGAACTTTTTTAGGAAGAGAGAACTCTATCTTGATTGTAGTGGTAGTTAAATGTTTCTGTACAATCATCAGAATTCATCCAATTGTGTGCTTAAAATGGGAGAATTTTATTCTAGGAAAAAAAATACTTTAGTAAACAAAACCAAGGGGAAAAATTTTTTTAAATAAAACACGTGGATGTGATTTTATTTTGCATTTCTTGGAAGACTCGTGGTGTGGGACATCTTTCATGTCCTTTACCTGTGGAAGGGAGGGGCGTACCCCAAGCAAGATCCAGTGGACTTGAATCTTTTGTTTGCGGTTGCGGTCAGACAGAACATCAGGGTGCTGGACCCTTCCATTCAGGCCCAGGACAGTGTTTCTGGCCACATGTGGTCTGGTTATTGTGGTCATTGGGATAACCTAGCAGGACCCACCAGGAGCTGCTCGGCATCTCTCTAGGTAGGGAAGCCTTGTTCATTCCTGTGTCCCCAGTGGCTCACCAGGTGCCCTTCTGGTCTGGGATCCAACAACTCCATGACCAGTCTGTGGATGGGGTAGCCAAGCAGACCTAAAAACTGATATTTCTCTGGCATAAAGAAGCAGATTAATGGGGGTGCCTGGCTGGCTCAGTCATTAGAGCATGGGTCTCTTAATCTCAGGGTCATGAGTTCAAGCCCCATGTTGGGCATGGAGCCTACTTTTTTAAAAAGGGGGCAGGTTAACAGCTATGAAAGTGAAACAGTTGAGTTTGTGTGTTCATTTTTTATGATCTCAACATTTTATGGAGAACCTTTAAAAAAATATTGGAAGAATTATTCAGTCAACATCCATATTCCTACCACCTAGATTTTACAATGAATGTTTTGCCGTTTGCTTTACCACACATCTATCCATCCCCCATTTATCTCTCAGTTCATATTTTTTTTCATGCATTTCAAGATCAGTTGCAAACATTAGTCCCATTCACCTGTTTTTTAAAGCTTTTTGTTGAAGTTTAATGTACAGAAAATCATTACATAGGCATGATTGATGAAACCATTGGCTGTTGGTGATTAAGTCCATCTCCTGCCCCTCTCCTGTCTCTGGAGTTTGGGGGGTTGGAATGGGCTGAAAGGTCCGACCCTCTAATCATGCCTTGGTCTTTCTGGCAGCCAGCCCCATCCTGAAACTATCTGGCGACCTCTGCCACCATCCATCTCATTAGTATACAAGAGGACACGCATCACTTGAAGATTCCATGGGACTTAGAACCGGGACTAAGATCAAATATTATAACACAAGATGCTCTTATCACCCCTATCACTTGGGAAATTACAAGGGTTTTAGGAGCTCTGTGTCAGGAAGTGGGGGCAGAGACCAAATATATATATATTTATGTCACTCCCATGGCTATTCAATTGCATATAGGCTGTGGCTTCTTTCTTCTACAATGGCAGAGGAGTTGGGACAGAGACTCTAGGTGGCCCTTGAAGCCTAAAATCTTTACTGTCTGGCTCTTTATGGTAAAAGTCTGCCTATCCTTGTACTAAAGTAACACCTCTGGGCTTTCTTTTTTTTTTTTTTTTTTTTTTTATTTATTTGAGAGAGAGAGAGCATGAGGAAGGAGGAGGGGAAGAGGGACAGGGAGAAGCTGGCTCCCCGCTGAGCAGGGAGCCCAGTGCAGGACTTGATCTCAGAACCCTGGGATCATGACCTGAGCCAAAGGCAGACGCGTAATGGACTGAGCCAGCCAGGTGCCCCTATTCATTTTACTATTTGCTTTACTCTCTGTTATCTTATATTTACCTGCCCAGAGAGGAATTGACTTACCTGACTGGGACCCTGGTAAGCTTTCCATCTGAAGGTCGACGGTCTTCTGCTGGATGGGATTAAGGTGTTCAAGGTCTCCCAGCCCTCTTCTTCTCGCTGGGACCTACCTGCCCACAACAGAGAGCATTCTCTGTAGCTCCTTCCTTGAGCCTGCTGGTCAGGCCTGCCCGTGCCCCGACGAGGCCTGCACTGTGTTTGGTCAGAGAAGTTTAATTCCAGGGGAACAAACACTAGGGTCAGGCCCCTTACTACAATCCAGCTGAACTACCAATCCTACTGATAACGTTGTTCTGCAACCAACACAGTGTACCTAACCTGACCCCATGGGACTCCCCGGGATGTGAAAAACAATGTGAAAAACACTGGTATCCAGTCCCCTGCTTCCCAAACCCATCAACAGAATCTCTTGGGCTGGGGTCTGGGCACTAGTATTTTTTTAAGAGCCTTCCGAGGGATTCACATGTCTGCGATCTTTCTCCTTTGTTTTCCCAGTTGTTTCTTAGTTATTTCAGAGGACAGAGAGGGGGAAGATTTGGTTAATTATCCCCCGGAAGCTTCCATAGGTGTCTTGCAGCAGGCTCTGAAGCCGGTTTGTAGTGAGCATTTCCCCCCGAGCAATGCCAGCGTCTGAGACAAGTGTACAAGGATGGTCCTCTTTCAGACAGACAAATTTTGGTTGTTCGTGTAAAAACAAGCACATGACGTTATCGTCACACTTCTAAATGCTTCCTTCTAGACAGTGTGATTCGGATCTGAAAGTGATGCTTCAGCCCATATGCAGTCTTTATAAACGCAGGCTCCGCATGGCTCAGTTTCCACACAGAGGAGTAAAGAAACGGCCCAGCCGTGGTCCAAGGGAATTTTCAAAGGGATTTTAATCTTTTTTTTTTTTTTAAGATTTATTTAGTTTATTTAGGTGGGGGGAGGAAGGGCCGAGGGAGAGAGAGTCTCAAGCAGACTCTGCCCTGAATTTGGAGCCCTTTCAGGCTCGATCTCATGACCCTGAAATCATGACCTGAGCCGAAGCCAAGAGTCAGGCGCTTGACTGACCGCGCCGCCCAAGCGCCCCAAAAGGAATTTCAGTCTTGACTCCTGGGTCTTGAGGAAGGAGGAAGAGACCTAATCCATAAGCCACGGCGACCTCTTCCTCCTCTCCCCTCGAAGACCTCTTCCTCCACTCCCCAGTTCATGGTGGTGGATTAATGAAGGGAAACCCCAGGTCGCGGGCTTTCCCCTGAAGGCAGCATTTCTCAGCCCCATTGCCTGTGGACGTGTTGGACGGGTAGATTATTGTGAGGCTGTCCTGAGTATGGTAGGACGGCAAGCAGCATCTCCTCTCCAGTGGTGGCGATCCAAGTGTCTCCTACACGGTAAAATTTGGGGAACAGAACGGGGCCAGCTGAGAACCCCTGTGTTAAGGGAATCAAACAACTCACTTTAAGCCGGTGGTAGTTCCTAAAGACCTGGGCACAAGAGGCCTCTCCTCTGGGCCTTGTGCTTTCAGTGGGGTGAGAGGACTGCAGGCAAGCCCAGCGAGTCGAGGTAACGTCCCAGCCGTGCTCAGGGCTCTCTCTAGGCCCTTGTCAGGAAAGCAGGCCAGGATGGTGATGTGTGACCTCTAGACCCAAGAGATGATTGACTTCCTTGTGAATAGACATGTGGATAAAATCATTTGGGGGTCATCGTGAATCCATGGAACGGGGGCTGACACGTGATAAGCGCTACGTAAGTGTTAGGCGCTAGTGTCACAGTTTTCATAGTGCTAGTCTGGAGACATAAGACAGCTTTTGTGTCTGCTGGCCAGCTGAAGAAGAGGCCATTCAGATGATGGAGGCAAACCTGACCCTGGTGGGCCCCGCAAAGACAATGGGACAGTCTCCAACGTGACCCCTTTGTGAGGGGTTTCTGAGGCTCAGTCGGACTCTTGACACCTCTTGCCCAACAGGCCATCCTGGAGGACTCACTCCCCTTCTGACACACATGCATGCAGTGTATTTCTGCTCCAGGTCTTGTTTTTGTCATACAGTGGGGTCAGTGGAAGGGGGAAATTGGTGAGATCTGAGATAAGAGAAGGAAAAGCATTGTGGGGCTCTGAGTGTCCATACTATGCCGCATGCCGGCTCTGTGACCTTGGGCACAAGAGAGTGAGAGAGAGCATGTGTGTGTGTGCACATAAACAAGGGGGAAATGGTGAGGGAGGGGCAGAGGGACAAGAAAAGAGCTTTTTTTTTTTTTTTTTTTTAAAAAAAGAGAGAATCTTAAGCAGACTCCACACCCAGTGCAGAGCCTGATCTCATGACCCTGAGATCATGACCTGAGCCAAAGTCAAGAGTCAGACCCTTAACCAACTGAGCCACCCACAGGCCCTGGTATTGCTGATTTTTAGTTACAATAATACTGTTACCTAAACTCTTCATTTTGACCGTTGGAAGGAAAAACATGGAGAAAAACGTTCTGTCCGAGTAGCTGCTATGAATCACAAAATGAAACCTCACTTTGTGTGTGTGTGTGTGTGTGTGTTTATTCTTGCATTACTTGCATTTATTATAATAAGCATACATTAGTTTTGTAACTAAACATAATGCACAGAGAGCAAGGTAATAACTATGAAAAATGATTATAAATTTCATCAGAAATAACATATTTGTGAGAAATAAGAGTATTGGGGGAGAGAATTGCCCTCTGGATTATAAGATATTATAAAACTACAATCATTAAAATATTATGGTTCAGGGGCACCTGGGTGGCTCAGTGGGTTAAGCCTCTGTCTTCGGCTCAGGTCATGATCCCAGGGTCCTGGGATCGAGCCCCGCATCGGGCTCTCTGTGCGGCAGGGAGCCGGCTTCCTCCTCTCTCTCTTTTTGCCTGCTTCTCTGCTTACTTGTGATCTCTGTCTGTCAAATAAATAAAATCTTTTTAAAAAATAAATAAAAAATAAAATATTATGGTGCCAATATAAAGATAGATTAATGCAAAAATGTCGCTCAAAAACAAATACTATTGTGTATAAAAATTTTAATAATTAACATACATCATAAAGTAATAGGGAAATAATGTTCAGGGACAATAGATAGCTATGGGATAAATAAATGTATTTAGAAGATCCTCATGTCATATCACATTTCAGAATAAATTCTGGGGAAAAGTTAAATCATATAAGAACATTGATCAGTTCTCATGTCAGAAATGTGAAACCTCACCCTGAAGTCACGGATGAAACTTCTTAGAACCAAAGAAATGTTAGAGTTGAAGAAGGCCTTAACACCTACCTAAACCCACCCATTGTGTAAATGGGAAACTGAGGCCCAGGCAGAGGCTATGATTTGTTTTGTTTTGAGGAAACAGCGTCTAGCTTTCAGAGAGAAGAAGAAAAAAGAGAGGGAGTGCTATAGAAGGAGAAAGTTTTGCAAAAGTTGAGAAGAGAATGGGTACCATCTTTGTTGGGGTGTATCTGAGCTGGCTTTTGGAGAGGAGGCACAGGAGGAAGAGGGACAAGGACTTTGTTATGGGGCTTTTCCAAGGGTTGAGATAACTCTTGAAAATCCAGATGAAGTGTGGGGATCCTTCCATGCTGTGGAATTAGGGAAGACTGGGAAACAACATTTTGCTGGCTTCATGCATTTTTTTTTCCCAGAATGGACCAGTAGTGCAACTCAGTACCCAAGTGGGGCCTGTGATGAGGTGGGGTTCTGACCATGACCTGGGGCATCCCTGCACTGTGCCATCAGCCTCGAAGCTGCATGTGGGGGTATTACCTTGGAACCAAACATGCAAAATGGGGAGCTGTTGTGGTTTTTTTTTTTTCCCTTTTAATTTGCAGTGCTTATGACACCCACGTGCTAAGTCATCCAGCTTCCCTTCCAGACCGGCTGCCTTGGCAAACTAAACTAGCAACCAAAAGAGTTTAGCTCTTGCAGGGAAGGACGGATTCATTTTCCCAGCAAGTATCAACATGTGAAAGCCTCAGCTTGCCCCTGACTCACTCAGGGCACCGAGGTTTGGACCGGAGCAGTGGGCAGTCTCCCTCTGCACCGCCTTGGCCTTCATCTCTCAGCTGTACCATCGGCCTCAGCTGTAAAATGGGCCGGTGGTAGCAGCTGTCTTAGAGCGGTGGTTCTCGATGGAGAAGGGTTAGGGGATGCTCCTATGGGATGCACAGTGATGTCTGGAGATAAACCTTTGAGTTGTCAGAGCTGGGGAGGGGACGGCTAGTGGCATCTTCCAGAGATGTTCCTAAAGATCTTATACCACTCAGAACAGCCCCACAACCCAGAATGATCTGGCCCCAGATGTCAGTAGTGCTCAAGGTGAGAAACCTGACTCTACAGGATGGACAGGGAGATTTAGCAAGTTAACCCACATGACGTGCTTAGCCCTGGGCCATACGTATATAGTAGGTGCTTGATAAAGCAGTGTTCGTCTCCGCGCTCCTTCAAATCCTGGTCCCTGAGCCCAGTGGGTGCCTCTCAGCATGCTTTGGTTTTGCCAAAGAGGTTTCCCTCACCTAAATTGGCATGGTGATTGGTGCCACAGGAATAGATGGGTCATTCTTTAGAGATAGTTGAGCCTTAAATTCCAGAAAGTGGAATATTCCAGGAGTACCCAAGCCCCGAGGGTAGAACTGGACCTTGGTGACTTGTCTGTCTGCCTGGAGGGCCATCCTCTGAGACTGTCACATCAGGGCAATTGAGATTTGTTGAGGCTAGGGAGGGAACACGGTGACCAATAACCGAGCACCTTGCTGGGCGGGAGGGTTGCTCTACTCTGTAACCTTGGGGGAGGGGCACTAAAGGGTTTTGTGTGAGCACAGCTTCCGCTGACTGAATCCACTCCCCTTTGATGTTAAAAAAGGCTTCACATTTTGTACTGTGTTTGATAGAGAGGGGTCACACCCCCTCGGACCCATTAACCAGAGCCCTGCGCTTTCTGACTGATTGAGTCATGACTGTAAAAATAAATGAAGATATGGTTGAGTATACTTTGGCTCTGTGAGGGAATACAGGGCTGTTTGCTGCTTCACCAAATGGCCCCGTTCTACTGTACTTTTTAAAGTTCTCGGGGTGCCCGGGTGGCTCAGTCAGCTAAGTGTCTGACTCTTGCTTTCGGCTCAGGTCGTGAGCTCAGGGTCCTGGGCTTGAGCCCCACATCGGGCTTATGTGTATAAGTGGGGCTTATACAGACTCCTGCATGGTGGGGACTCTGCTTGTCTCTCTCCCTCTACCCCTCCCCCTGGCTTGTGCTTTCTCTCTCAAATAAATAAATAAAATCTTGAAAAAAATTAAATTAAAAAATTAATTACTGCAGAGGGGGAAATGAGATGATGACCAAGTTTATTCAGAGTATGTAGGTTCTCAGGGAGAACGTGGGGAGCCCTCTCCATGGGTTTCATGCACAAATTCTGAACTTGTTCTGATTGTTGCAATGCCTTTGTGCTGCTCTCTGGATTGTGCAGGTCATTGGGAAGCTGCCTCCAGATGACTAGGGTACGTGGTCCTGCAGTGACACTATGACTGCAGTAGAATGAGTCCCCCATAACCACTAGTAGGGATATTTGGGGATGCCTTGCGACAAAATTTCCAATTGTGATTGTCTCTAAGGAGGAGGATAGTAGGGATCTAGTGACGAAAAAATTGGCTTCCTTCCCGGGGTATTTGCTGCAAATACCTCAAGTTGTATCACCAACTAGCTCAGTGACTTGGTTTCCTTATCTGTCAAATGGAGGGCTAGGGGTCTCTGGCACTGTGTCTCTGAGCCCCTCTCTGGATTCTGTAGAGACCCGGTCTTAATTCCCCGTTTCTCCAACAACATGCTCCCTGGAATTTACAGTGATGGCAAATCTTGATATTCTCCCAGGTGACTTTTATCATAGAAGTCATTAGAGTTATTCAGCTTTGGCTTTATTATAACTTGGATTTCAAATGTTCGATTTTTAAAAGTCTGTTAAGATTGCCATAACTTTACTGAGTGCTTTGCAAGTGCCGAAGCCTGCCAATTAACTCAGATGGTCACAGCCGCAACTGCTTCCCATCGAAAGGCTGAATCACTTAGGAGCTCCTACCTTTCAAGGGCCAAGTGATTCACAACACCGAGTAACTTTGCAAGTGGGGATAAGGAGCGTAGGATATTAGACTTCCTTTTAGTCTTCTTTCCCTTCTGGTGATTTAGATGTGGATTCTCTAATGACAACTTTTTTTTTTCTTTTGTTTTCTTTCCAAAGTGGTATGTGCTGTAAGAAGTGCAAACCATACTTGCATAATACCAAAAGCAGAAAGTTCCCTGTTTCCCCTCCCTAGAGAGAGCCATACTTAACAGTTTGGTGAAATTCCTCCAGATTGTTTTCTATTCTATATATTAACTTTTTTTTTTAACATAAAAGAGACTGTGTTTACATATACTATTTTGCAACTTGCTTTTGTCTCCTAGCAATATGTCTTGGAGATTTTTCTATTTCATATATATATATATAGGTCTCTCTCCTTTGACAGCAACATTGGTTTCCATGGTATTATTACATCAGAAACGATTTAATTAGTCTCTGCCAGTCTTTGTCTGTATGCGTACCAAAGCTGATCCTAAGACAATGACTTGGGTTCAGGTATGCTACCGAGGAGGTGACCCCAGGAAGTACTGCTAAGAGAATGGAAAAGGGAGGCAAGCCAATCGGGGATATTTGATGAGTGGGTCACTGCAGCCTAGAAGATCCCCGAGACCGTCCGGTTCAGTGATTCACTGGAAGGACTCACAGACTTAGCAAAGCTATTACTCTCATGGTTACAGTTTATTACAGAAAAAGGAAACAGACCAAGATCAGCAAAGGAAAGAGGCACAGAAGGCAGAGTGCAGGAGAGAACAGGTAATGAGTTTCCAGTTGCCCTCTCCCAGTGGAGTTGTGAGGACAGCACTTCATTGTCCCAGGAATGATGTGGGGAGACACACTTGAAGGGTTGCCATCCAGGGAGGTTCACACAAGCGTTGGCACTGGATATTGATCAGGCAATCCATCCCATAGGCATCCAAGTGGCTGACCCTAGTCTCCAGCCCCTGCAGCGGTCAAACTGCTGTTGAGTGGCCCAAAGACTCCACCATAAGTCATAGTTGGTGTAGGCTGGCGAGGGCTCTGGGTGCTTGAGAGCTGGGGGGATAGCCTCTAGGATCGGCTGAGGGGGCAGACAGGGCACCACAGCCACAGGTACACTTCTTCATGGACACTTTTTGTTATTTACATTTTTCATTCTCACAGTGTTCTAGGGCAGGAGTTGACAAACTTTTCCCTAAAGGGCCAGATAGAAAATAGTTTCAGCTTTGTGGGCCACACAGTCTCTTTTGCACCTATTCAACTCTGCTTCTGTAGTGTAATAGCAACCGTAGACATTGTGTTAACAAATGGATTTGACTGAGTTCCAATAAAACTTTATTTACAAAACACAGGTAGTGGGCCAGATTTGGCTTAGAGGCTCTAATACCCAGGTTTTATCCAACATCTAATATTCAGAGAATATCCTTATATGTATATCTTTGTCTATTTGTGCAGATAATTCTATGGGATAAATTCCTAGAAATAGAATTGCTGGATCACAAGTTACAACATTTTTATTTTGAGTAGCTACTGTGAACCTCTCCTAAAAGTTGAACCAGCTTCCTCTTACACCAACAATACATGAGAGTGTTTGAGATTTCCTTTCTTAAAACCTTTTTCCCAAGGGGAAAGTACACTCATCTCTGAGGATGTTTCTGCATTTTCATTTTTGAGCTTTGGAGAGGCATAGGAAGATAGAACATTTTGCCCCCAAGGAAGAACACCAAACAGAGCCTGGAATGGCCTCCTGCTAGAATCTTGCTTCACCAAGGCCCACAGAGAAGGGGATTCCAGTAACTTATTTTCGTTTAACTTGTTTTCAAACCTTATACTGCCCACTAGGCATTGTTCAAAACAAACCTGAGTGTTAACCTTTTCAAAAAAACTCAAGGGATGCCTAGGTGGCTCAGTCGGTTGTGTTTGCCTTCAACTCAGGTCGTGATCCCAGGCTTCTGGGATGGAGCCCCGCATCAGGCTCCCTGCTCAGTGGGGAGCCTGCTTCTCCCTCTGCCTGTCGTTCTCCCTGCTTATGCCCTCTTTTCTCTCTCTCTCTCTCTCTCTCTCTGACAAATGAATAAATAAATAAAATCTTCAAAAAAAAAAAATTGGAATGCCTCAGAGAGCTCCTTAGTAATGTTTTTTATTAAGCAAAGATTCCTGTCCTAGTTTTTCCCTTCTATAAGGGATCTTCATGTAAACAAGGTCCCCCTGTGTGTACCGAACACTTCACCAAGTTACAAAAACTATACACGGTCCAATTTTTGTCCATGTTGCTGACAGGTACTGGACACCGGAGTGGTAGTGGGCTTGATTGGTACAGGCTAGTCTTGCTCACCCTGGATCTTTTTGGTATTTAGACAATGGATGGGGTTTTGCTTTTGTTTTTCCACTTTTCTTTTCTTCCCCCCCCCTTCACCCCCTTCCCCCATTTTTACCATTTAGAATTCTTGATGTGAACCCCATGGGGGAGAATAGAGGCTCATTAGCATTCAAACTCTGTTTTTGGCTGCATATTTTAGCTGGTTTATTTGATAATCGGCTTCCCTCCTGGGATCCAGCCCGCTTTTGCTCGGCTCATGCTGGGTGAATCTGTGATATTTCCCATTCTGCAGTCCTTCATTTACAACACAGACGCAGCCTGCTTTCCCGTTAGCGAGATGGCATGCCCGGACTACCCACACGCAGATAAAGAATTAGGCAGAACTTGGCTGGGAAGATAAATCAAGCTAACCATCTCATTAGGCTTGAAAGACACAAATTAAGCTTGCATTGGAATTAACAGAGAAGCCTTCCAAAGAGACACGCAGTACGACAAGGGATAGAAGAAAACGCCATGGCCGTTTCTCTCAGGAACTTGCCTCCATTGCCTGGAACAGAGGAAACATAAAGCCTCTTTTATAAAAGGCTCCACCAGACAGAAATTTGGGATCAGAATCGCAGCATAACCTTCACTGAGTGCTTATCTAGGTACCGTGTGCTGAGACATTACACAAATTGTCTCCTGAAAATCTCACAGTGACAGTTGAAGCAAAGTACTGGCAAGAGTCCTCTTTAACCTAGGGGGAAACTGAGTCTCAGGGAGATTCCTTCCCTTGTCTCAGGTCGCAGAGCTAGCCTAATGGTCACCGAGGATGTCTGGCCTGTGGCCCGCAGCTTCACCTAGTGGCTCTTCTCCAGCATAAACTGGCCTTTCAGGGGACATTGGGCCCCATCTGGAGACATTTTGGATTGTGACAGCTGGTGAGGGGGGTGCTCATGGCATCGAGTGCATAGAAGCATGAGGTGCTGCTCAGCTTTGTGCCCAGGACAGCTCCTGTGACAAGGAACGTCCACGGTGGCCACCATTGAGAAACTCCGGGTTAACTACTCAACCAAACTCCAGTGAGGGCTGACTGTCCCCGTAGAACTCCCCAACCGTAGTGCTCTGTACACAGCATGGTAGGGCAATGGCCGTGAATTTAAAGTTGTCTGTTGTGGGGGACGCAGCTCTCTGGCAGCAGGAACAGTCAGTGCGGAGGCCAGGAGGCGAGAACGTGCCTGGCGTGGTGAGGAACGGCCGGCCACCTGGCATACCTGGAGTGAAGGGACTTACGGGCGCATGAGATGAGGGAAGTGGGGCCTTCTTACCATGAAAGGAAACATGATGTCCTAAAAGCAACACGCCCGTGTCTGCAGTTGAGGAACGAGTAGACTAACGACCTCTGTCTTGTTCCCGCCTCCCTGTTCCGTTTCTCTCCTTCTCTGACCTCCTCCCCGCCACCCTCGTCCCTCTGGCTCCCCAGTGTTTGGCCACAACATGAAGAGCAGCAATGACTTCATCGGAAGGATTGTCATCGGCCAGTACTCTTCGGGCCCCTCCGAATCCAACCACTGGCGGCGGATGCTGAACACTCACCGCACGGCCGTGGAGCAGTGGCACAGCCTGAGGTCCCGGGCCGAGTGTGACCGCGTGTCTCCTGCCTCGCTGGAGGTGACCTGAGGCCTGTGGCAAAAGCAGCTCTCATTTGTTTAAAAAAAAAAAGAAAGAAAATTTAAGACAGAAAGAAAACGTGTCACATGCCTATGACATTCACACAACACACATACACACACACACACACACACACACACACTAAATCCTCTCAGAACTGAGAGGAAACTGACTATTAAACACAAAATGGTTGCTCTCCATGAGCAAAGCCCAAGAACTTTCTGTAAACTCCATCTCTATGTCATGAGCTGAGTGGGCTCTGCTGTGAGACTTACTGACAGTGCTTGCTACTGTTGATACCCCTCCCCCAAATGCACTTTAAACCCTCAGGCCAGAGAAAGGGCCTCCCCAAGGGTGCCAGCTTCCATCGAGATGAAATTCTCCAGGAGGTTGGCCAGTGTGTGGGAGGCCCGATGCCCACACCCAAAAGGCACACCAGCTGATTGGGTGGCTTCTGAACGGGCTGCTCTTCCCTGGGGTTCTTCAAACCTGACACCTTTCCCCGAAAGTGTAAGTACTTTGTCTTCTCTTTAGTGGACGTGGTAGATCAGACTATTTGGAGAAACCAAATGGCATCAAAAAATATTCCAGTGTAAGAAACCTCCCTGGCTTGGTCCTTGTGTTAGCTTATTCCTAAGGATGCCCCTCCGCCATGGGGAATGTTCTCATGTGTGTCCCTGTGTGTCCTCCTCGTGAGCAAGGTGGTCAGCAGGACCTCAGTCCTGAGCATTCCCTTCTCTCTGCCCCCCCCCCATGAAATTTCACCCGATATCCTCCTGTCTGTCAAGGCCCCACCTTCAGTAACAGCATGTGTGTATGTCAAGTAAATAGAATATGATAGAGCAAAAGTAACCTTTTTTGACCGATTCATGGTGATTGTGGCACATGGAAGACTTGCAAAAGCAGTTACCTGGATTAAAATGGCCACCACACTCCCATCCAAGAGGACTCCTTCCTTGTCGTACTCTGAGCATCTCTCTGTGTTTGTGTGTGAACCAAAGTCATTTTTCTCATGCTAAGGAATTAGTGTAGTTAGAATATATCTCTCCCTGTTGGATGCTTCTGTATCTTTCCCACAGCCTCTTGTCTGGTATAACAGGGAGCTATTTATTGAAATTAAAGATTATTTATTTGTGCCATGCATTTGAGTATCTTTTTCTTCATGAACCTGGGGCATGAAAAGTGCAAGGTGTTTCAGTTACCACTGCTGCGTAACAAACCGTCCCAGTGACTCAGAGCCCTGATATGGCGTGGAGGTCAAGGAGGAAGGCAGGAGGGCTAGGTTACGTTAAGTTTCTCAAGAGAAAAAGAGGGAAGGCATTTTCCTATTCTACAGAATGACTTCCTTATCGTGGTTGTACAGGAGAGGATAAAAGGGGTGCCTGAGTGGCTCAGTGGGTTAAGCCTCTGCCTTCGGCTCAGGTCATGATCTCGGGGTCCTGGGATCGAGCCCCGCATCGGGCTCTGCTCAGCGGGGAGCCTGCTTCCCCCTCTCTCTCTGCCTGCCTCTCTGCCTACTTGTGATCTCAATCTCTCTGTCAAATAAACAAATAAAATATTTTTAAAATTTAAAAAAAAAAGAAGAGGATAAAAGCATGAGAGAACAAAGAGAATGAGGGGATAGGAACATAGCAGGCATTGGGCACTAGAGTGGAGGGAATCCCAGTGACCAAGCCCATGGACTCTGGAGCCAAAGAATCCGTGGCTCAAATCGTGGACTCATCTCTCCCCAAACCTTGTATCCTTGCACAAGCCATGTAACTTCTCTGAGCTACTCTCTCCTCGTTTTCTCAGGGTACCTCAAAAGCAGACCTTGAGACAAGGTCTTGGGTGCTGCTTGTTTACCGGGAAGGGGACCCCAGGAAGCATTAAATGGAAGAACAAGTCAGAGAAAGGAGAAAAGCAGATGAAGGCTGCCTGGGCTAGCACTGGGCAGCTGGGGCGCAGCCATGCTGGGGACCCCAGAGAATACACTTGAGAATGATCATGACAGGGAAACTGGGGTATTTTAACTCCCGGTGCTTATGTTTCAGGGCCTGAGGGTTGCCCCTGGAGACGTGAAATGTTTAACACTTTAGGACTGTCCTGTGTGGGCCGAGCAAGCTTCAGTGGCACCAAGAAATCGCCAGGCAGAGAACGGGGTGGCGGGTGGAAGGGGCAGGTTCTCATCCAGGTGTTGGGTCTCCATGTGCCACAGCCACGGGGAAAGTCAGATGGCCTGAGAACTGAGGTGGAGAATCCCCAGCATCTGCCTCCCTCATCAGTAGTAACGAGGGCTGACTAAGCTTAACCACGGGAAGTGCCAAAACATTTCATGCAGTCTTCACGCAGAAGCCCACACGGAAGATGTTCTTATTTCTCTTTTATAAAGGAGGAAGCCAGGGTTTAATGAGATTAAGTGGCCAGTAAGTGATAGAGTAGGATACCCGTTCAGGCCTGTGGGACTCAAGAGCCTGTTATGGGCTGAACTGTGGCCCCTCAAAAAAGATGGCGGCCTGACCCCTAGTACCTCAGGGTGTGACCTCTTTGGGGATTGGGTCTTTACAGAGGTAGTCAAGGTGAAGTGAGGCCATTGATGGGGCCCTAATCCAGTATGACTGGTGACCTTATAAAAAAAAAAGTTGGAGTGGGGGGACTAGGACCCAGAGACAGACACAGAAGGGAGATGATGGGCAGAGACACAGGAGAAGATGGCCGTCTACAAGACAGTGGCAGAGACCGGAACAGATCTGTCACTCAGGCCTTAGAAGCAACCAACCCTGTGGACACCTTGATTTTGGACTTCTGGCCTCCAGAACTGTGAGACCATGAATTCCTGGTGGTTTAGCCACCCCATCTGTGCATAAGAGGAGTGCAGAGCTGCTATGGCTAACCACATGCTAGACTTCCCTGTCTGAAACTCGGGCGACTGTTGTTACCCCATACGGTTCATACGAGGACCAGCCTGGACAATGGCTGCACAGTCCACACGAGCTACCTGCTGGCTCTTCCTACGAGGTGCACATTAGGCGATGTTTGCTGGTTGGCCGGAGGGGACAGTTGTAGGATGGATGTCAGAGCTGTCCACATCTCCAAGGAGAGAGTCTGTCAGGAGACGGGGGAAATGTGTTGGAAGGTGAAGGAATGACTTGGTTTCTATAGAAACTTGGGCTCCAGATGCCCTGTTGTGGGCTACCCGCTTGTTTTCATTAGCAGCCTCCTCTCCCTCCTCCTCAAATAGAAGGTGGGAAAGGAGAGTCACAGACCACCTACACGCCCTCTTTGGACCCAAGTTCAAAGGGAGGAGGTGGACAGGAGTGATGGGGTGAAGTTTAAAAGCTGAGTCTGTTTTCCCACAGCCAATCCTTGAGTTCTTGTGTCTCTTGGGACCCCAGGGCCCCTCGGGATTTCAGTCCACCCCCGGGAGGTGACAGAACCAATGGCTTCTGCTAGGCCAGCTCAGACATGCTGCGTCCCAGCGCACCAGGAACAGCTGTCTGGAGCTCTGATATTTCTCTTCTGGAGCACTGGAATCACAGCAGGGGAGGAAAGGATTCCCTTTCCTTCCTGGGTGGTCTGTCTTCCACCGTCACTGGGCTACCTGCCCTTTTCCATGTTCAAGAAGACCATTGAAAATAACTCAGGGATTGGGGTGCCTGTCTGGCTCATTCGGTAAAGCATGTGACTCTTGATCTCGGGGGTGTGAGTTCGAGCCCCGTGTTGGATGTAGAGATTACTTAAAATCTTAGGGGCGCCTGGGTGGCTCCGTCCGTTAAGTGTCTGACTCTTGATTTCGGCTCAGGTCCTGCTCTCAGGGTAGTGGGATGGAGCCCTGTATCAGGCTGCGTACTCAGTGGGGAGTCTGCTTGAAGGCTCTCTCCCTCTGTCCCTCTCCCACCCCCAGGCACACATGGGCAATCTCTCTCTCTCTCTCTCTCTCTCTCTAATAAATCATAAAAAATAAAGTGTTAAAAAAATAACTCAGGAGCAATCACTATTATCTAAAAACTGAAAGTGAATGCCTAGGAAAGCAAAACTGGACGGCATATCGCCCTCGAGGTTGACAGCGGTTACTTTTGGGGAAGTAGTTTGACCGCTCGCTCAACCGTATACCTTCCTCCACGGGATCGTCGAAGGTTGTGTCGTGACCTAATGGCAGCTGACGTATATTAAGCGCTTATCATGTCAGGCACTCTTCTAAGCGCTTGTATGGGGCAAGCATTGATGTGTTCCCATTTTGCAGATGAGGAAACTGAGGCTTGTGGGATTACGTAATCAGTATCTGGCCATACTGCAACAGGCGCCTGAAGGGAAAGCCATGAAATTGAACTAGCCTCCACTGTCCCTTGTATAATGGTGGTGAGGTCGCAGGGAACTTTGTTTTATTGGTATATAAACAGTATTTTTTATTTTTTATTTTTTTAAAGATTTTATTTATTTGTTTGATAGAGCGAGATCACAAGTAGGCAGAGAGGCAGGCAGAGGGAGAGAGAGGAGGAAGCAGGCTCCCTGCCAAGCAGAGAGCCCGATGCGGGACTCGATCCCAGGACCCTGAGATCATGACCTGAGCCGAAGGCAGAGGCCTAACCCACTGAGCCACCCAGGCGCCCCATAAACAGTATTTTTTAAAAGTTAAGAAACTAATGGAGATGATAGATGATAGATAGATAGATAGATAGGAGAGGAGGGAAGTGGGGAGAGCAGGTGGTCTGAATCCTCAGACCACCATGAACACAGTGTGGGTGGATGTGTATCTGGGGGCAGGAGGAAACAGAATGCCATCACACAATAAATACGACTTTAGGAAGACAGAAAATCCATATCATATGTTATAAGGAGACCTCTACAACCTCCAAGTGATAGCAAAGATTGATTTGTTAAATAAGGAAATTACCTACTTTCTGGTTAGTAAACTTGGTCTACAGCAGGGGTTGGCAAACTCTGGCCCATGGACCGAATCCAGCCTGCTGCTTGTTTTTGAAATGAAGCTTTGTGGGAAGCCTGCCGGCCCCGCTCCTATAGTCTATGGCGGAGCTGACTAGTTGTGACCAAGTCTGTGTGGCCTGCAGAGCCGAAAACACTTGCTGTCTGGCTCTTTGTAGAAGTTTAAGTCACAAAAATGTAGGATGAATGAGTGCACGGCATAATGAAGACAGATAATGATACCGGATTGAATACTGAAATTGGCAAAGAGAGTAGATTTCAGGGGCTTTCACCACCAGAAAGAAGGTAACGGTATGAGGAGACGCTACATGGATCAGTTCGACTGTAGGAGCGTTGCACTGCGCATGCGTGTATTGAATCGTCATGTTGGATACCTCCGATAGATGCAAGTTTTATTAAAAAGTGGAATTAAGGGGCACCTGGGTGGCTCAGTGGCTTAAGCCTCTGCCTTGGGTTCAGGTCATGATCTCGGGGTCCTGGGATCGAGCCCCGCCTCAGGCTCTCTGCTCCACAGGGAACCTGCTGCTTTCTCTCTCTCTGCCTGCCTCTCTGCCTACTTGTGGTCTCTCTCTCACTTTGTTAAATAAATAAATGAAATCTTAAAAAAAAAAAGTGGAATTAAGGGGCACCTGGGTGGCTCAGTGGGTTAAAGCCTCTGCCTTCAGCTCGGGTCATGATCCCAGGGTCCTGGGATCGAGCCCCACATCGGGTTCTCTGCTTGGCAGGGAGCCTGCTTCCTCCTCGCTCTGCCTGCCTCTACCTACTTGTGATCTCTCTCTCTCTCAAATAAATAAATAAATAATCTTTTTTTTTTTAAAGATGGAATTAAAAAAATAAAGTTAGCCTACCCCTGCCTAGAACAATGCTTCACAAACTTTAATGTACACACAACCCCTTGATTCTGATTCTGTGGTTCTGGGGTGGGGCCTGATATTCTGCATTTTGAACGAGCTCCCAGGAGATGCCCATGCATGGGGTGGGGCATACCTTTACCTGCTTCCATCCAGAGAGGGAGCATGAACCTATTTACCAAAAACCTGCAGCTGTCACCTAGCGACACATTATCAACACAGATCATTTAATTTGTTTGCCACATCAAAGGATCCTCCACTTTTCAAAAGCATTTCCAGTGGCCTCTGTCCCACCACCCTCCTCCCCACCTGGTGGGTTCCCCCTCCGGAGGGTGTGTGATTCCCGTGACAGCAGGGGCTCCCCGAAATGCAGTGCTCCAGCTGATGGAGAGTGGGAAGAAAAGATGCACATTTTATATTATGTTTTGTATCAGACTTTAAAAAAAAAAAAAGTCAGGGTGGGGGAGGGCTCTTTATAACAGACCTGATCTCTCAGTACAGTAAGTCATCCGTGCCCAACACTTGGATACTAAATAAGTACACATGTGCGCTCTGCGGTGGGCCCCAGCAGAAAGTTTGGAGGAACCGGTAGACATGGGACATGAGGAGGAAGCTGAGCCTGAGTCCAGCCTTGGCTGGCTCTCCAGCCGGTGCCAAGAGAGAAATGCACTTAGGCCTAGAAGGTGGACCAGAGAGCAAGCGAGGGCCTGGGATAGGTTCAAGTCCTCCCTGGGCGCCAGCCACACACAGTGTCAGAGCACTCCGGAGATGAAAGGGGGAGTGGATCCAGGGGTTGGGGGTGGCATGCAGGGTCTCCTGCCTGGAAAAGGTTTGCACAGGATCTACGATCATGGTAAGGAAATTGCTTATCATTTCTTGAACACCTTCTACTCGCCAGCATCTATGCTGAGTTTTACAAATGATTTCATTGAATCTGTGAGAGGTAGATTCTCTTGATAGCCCCTGTTTTATTAAGGAGGAAACGGAGGCCTCAGAAAGGCAGAATGTCTTGCCTGACAACATAGGAAGTGGGGGAGAGGACGATCCTGATTTTTGGAGATACTAATTCATAAGTGCAGTGACCTTCCCAATGAAACAACAGCGGGTTTGAAAACATTTATGTTAAGTCGGAGCAAACCACGCACGAGACCTATGCACGAAGGTAACGTTTGCTTCTCTTTGTTGAGTGCTTGTTCTGGGCCAAGTACCTTCTATTGGCACCTCCTTCAACCCCTAAGAAACCCTGAAAGGTGGAGGGAAAGGGAGGAGGGTACCCCACCTAGGCCTTCCTTCCTGCTTCCCAGGCAAGCGGTGTCAGTACGTTTAAGGCCAGAGTGAGATGGGGGCGAGCTGAGCCCAAGCACACAGGCCCCATGACTTCTGCATCGGCCTCTGACTTCTTTTTTTTTTTTTAATATTTTTTTTTATTTCTTTTCAGCGTAACAGAATTCATAGTTTTACACCACACCCAGTGCTCCATGCAATG
>PISX010025037.1:0-26761 GCA_004024625.1 Mellivora capensis
ACATGTCTTTATTTCTTAAAATGTTTTGGTAGTAGAATGATTTGAGAAATGACTATTGTGGATTATGATTGCTCCCATATTTCTAGGACATGTATCCCTTAAAAACTCTCAGAAACCTTAAAACTTTAATGTTTTGCATATCTACAAAATATGCCATCGCCTTTGAAAATAAATTTACTAATATTCTGAAGGAGGGCAAAGTAAAAACAAACTTATAGCTACTTCCATATAAATAAATCAGGAAAACAAAATCAAATACTCATTGAGACCTTGAGTTCATTTTTTTACCAAATCACTATTGTTGAGGCCATCACTAAACTCTAGACTTGAATAGATAAAGTACTTTGTTGTTAGAATTACCCATCAGACTACAAATTAGTGAGGACAAAGGGGTGGTATCATTTATCTTGAACAATCTGTGGGGAGGGGACTGACAAGATCATCACAAAAGCAAGTAAGTATGTGTTCACACCTAATTTCAAGGGGGTGGGAATGTATGATTCATTCTACCATATTCTAGGAGAACTGTACATACTGGGTGGGGTGGGGGGTGGGTGCAACATGCTCACCACTAAATGTACAAATTAAGAGTCAACTAAGCTATATGGACTGACCAAACTTTTATAAATCTTTTCAGAGGATGAAAATTTAGATGATTTATGAAAAAAACAAAAATAAAGCAATATATGGGATGCCTGGGTGGCTCAGTCAGTTAAGTGTCTGCCTTCGGCTCAGGTCATGATCCTGGGGTCTTGGAATTGAGTCCCATGTCAGGTTCTCCACTCAGTGGGGAACCTGCTTCTCCCTCTCCCTCTACCCCTTCCCCCAGCTTGTGTGCTCTCTCTCTTTTTGACAAATAAATAAATTTTTTAAAAATTTATTTAAAAAAAGGGAGGCGCCTGGGTGGCTTAGTGGGTTAAGCCTCTGCCTTTGGCTCAGGTCATAATCTCGGGGTCCTGGAATCGAGCCCTGCATCGGGCTTTCTGCTCAGCAGGGAGCCTGCTTCCCCCACCCTCTCTCTCTGCCTGCCTCTCTGCTTACTTGTGATCTTTGTCAAATAAATAAATAGAAATCTAAAAAAAATTATTAAAAAAATAAAGCAATATCATCTCACACCCATCAGGATGGCTATTCTTAAAAAAATCAAGAAGAAAATAGCAGGCAGTGAAGAGGATGTGGAGAAACTAGAACTCATGAGCCCTGATTGGGGAATGTAAAATGGTGCCACCAGGATGGAAAATGCTGTGACGGTTTCTCAAAAAATTAAAAATAAAATTGCCATATGATCTAGTAATTCCATTTTGGGGTATAGCCCAAAACGTGGAACAGGGATTCAAAGGTTACTCATATGCCATTTTCATAGCAGCACTATTTGGTAGAAGCAACCCAGGTGTCCATCTGTGGACAAATGGATAAACAAATCCAATGTATGTACACAATGGACAACTTTTTAGCTTTAAAAAAGAAGCAAGTTCTGAAACATGCTAAAACATGAATGAAACTTAAAGACTTTATACCAAATGAAATAAGCCAGTCACAAAAAGACAGATACTGTATGATTCCACTTACATGAATTACCTAGAGCAGCAAAATTCATAGAGACAGAAAGTAGTAGGACACATGCCAAGGCCTGGAGGGAGGGAGGAAAGAGGAGGTTAGTATTCACTGGGTACAGAGTTTTGCTTTTGCAAGATGAAATGGAGACAGAAGATGGCCACGGTTGCACGATGTGAATGTACCTACTGCCATTGAACTAGACACTTGAAAATGGCTGAGATGGCAAATCTTATATTAAATGTATTTTACTGCAATTACAAATAATTTTAAAATATAAACAAACAAAAAAACAGCAAAAAGAAATTCTATAAGACTTCCAGACTTTGTAAAATCAATTGCCGCTATTTTTTTCCCCTCAGTTTGAGGCATCTCCTTTTATATTTTATATTAGAGAGTAATTCTCTAATGTGGCACTTTCACATTCCCCACTGTCCAGACCTTGTTGGCTCTGCCTGCTGTTGCATTCCGAGAGTTCCTATCCTAATGAACATTTCAGTCTAATAAGATTTTCTGGCTCCAAAAGTGTGATCTATCAATTGCTGGCATATCTTGGGATTTGGCCAGGCATAACCCAGTTAACTACAGTTAAGTACAGTGGAAAAGGCAGCCTGGGAGGGGCTGGGGACACAAGCAACAGGGAACAGGTGCCAAGAAAAAAATGCAGTCAACAGACTAGGTAGCAGGCCCAGGCTACTCCATAGGTCAGGAATGAGTATTGGGGTGGTCCGTTATAACAAAGTGGCAGGGTATTCCCACGTAGAATTCTGGCAGGTGGTGACATTCTGGGGTCCAACAAGAACTTAGATAGGCAGAAGATATTGGGGAAAGCTTGTGGGAAGTTCATGGTTTAGATTGTTCCTCGAAGGGAGGTTGGCAAGAGCGTGGCAGAGCTTCAAGCGTCAAGGGAAGAGAAGTTAGCAGGTTGGAAAGGCAAACTTCTCAGCACCCAGAATCCTCATTATCAGATCTTGCCGCAGAGATGGCCCAGAAGGGGTGACAGAGCCTGACTTATAGAATGTGGGGCTAAAGTTTACACCCCTCTTGCATGAAGTCAGAACTGACCACAGGCTGAGCAGGACATGGTTAGGGTCACGAGGACCGTGGGCTAGACAATTAGTCAGTATGACTCATGATAAAATTAATTGAATCATCCATTCTAGAGACACTGAGCTTTGGCAGTTGTTAGTATTCTCAGCAGCATCTCAAATAGAAGGAGCCTATTAGTAAAGGATCTAGCATCCTGAAGATCACAAAGCATGTCAGAATTTAAAAACAAAGAATACTAGCATCACAACTGGCCTTCTGGAGAGAAAGGTCCTGAGCAGAGAGAAACTGTTGTCCCTCATGAGAAGACTCACATCAGAAACAAAATTTTGTATATTATATATATATACATATATATTATATGTATATATATACATACATACATTATATATATACATATGTACATACATACACACATATATATAATGTATTTTGTACATGTCATATATTATTATAGATTGTAAACACACACATATACATTTATAAGCCTTTTCAAGTCTGATGGGAGTGTGTACAAAACCTTGGGCTTCACAACAAAGAGAAAGCAGCTATACATCAGCAAAAAAAAAATCCACATGCTATCCTTCTAGAGCTTTGCTCAAGTCCTGGCAGTTGTACTCTTCAGAGTCTCTGACTTGGGTAGTGCTGGCATTTTAGCAAAGAGGAAACTAAGGCTGGGGAGCTGAAGTTATTTTCTCAAGACGTTTTGTCCAGGGGATGGCAGTTTTGAGGTAGAATCTAACCATGAAGGGGATAAGGAGAATTAGAGATCCGTTAAGTCTCACTATGTGGTGATGGATGCTGACTCTACTTATTGTGGTGATCATTTCACAATATGCACAAACATTGACTCATTCTGTTGTACACCTGAAACTAATATAATATTATGTTGATTACATCTCAGTTTAAAAAAGGAGACAAGCACATTTGTCGGTATATATTCATAGTCTTTCTAAATGGAGATTATAATGTAAAAAACTAATAAAGGCATTTACTTCTAATTTCCTTTTTTTTAAAATATTTTATTTATTTGACAGAGAGAGATCACAAGTAGGCAGAGAGGCAGGCAGAGAGAGAGAAGGAAGCAGGCTCCCTGCTGAGCAGAGAGCCCAATGCAGGGCTCAATCCCAGGACCCTGAGACCCTGACCTGAGCCGAAGGCAGAGGCTTAACCCACTGAGCCACCCAGGCACCCCTCTAATTTTCTTTTTTAAAGGAGGGTTGGGCGGGGCGGGGTGGGGCGGGGTAGAGGGTGGTTAGGTCTAGTCCAAAAGGAGCTCAGAACAACACTCATCACCACTTAGGAAAATCACCGCTCTAAGAAATCTCTGTTCCAGAATTGTATTGGGGTGGTTTCCTTCCTTAGATAGCTTAGACATTGAGAGGTAGTGACTGCCTTTATTCTTTAAAAGTGAAAAACAGGGATGCCTGGGTGGCTCAGCAGGTTGAGCATCTGCCTTAAGCTTGGGTCATGATGTCAGGGTCTGGGATTGAGTCCCATGTCATTGGGCTCCTTGCTCAGCGGGGACCCTGTTTCTCCCTCTGCCTGCTGCTCCTTCTGCTTTACTCTCTCTCTCCCTGTCTGACAAAGAAATAAATAAAACCTTAAAAAAAAGGAAAAGAAACAAACAAAACCCAGGTAAAATGACAATTTGCAGGGTAACTGAATTTCCTGGTCTTTGCTGAGATGGAAGAGGAAGAACCTGCCCTCCAGCACCCAGCCTGCCCAGCCTGCTACCCTGGTCTCAGTGGCTCAGTGGGTTGGCAAGAGACCTCTGCTCATTCTTCCTTTCCCAGACTGAGGACAATGCCAAGTGCCAGGGCTAGCCTTGGAAGAAGAAATCAGGTATTTTAAATAAACTCTGGGTTCAGAAATGCTCTGATTCATAGTGTGTTACAATTGACCAAGAATACATCTGCATTAGTTTTCAATTGCTGCTGTAACAAGTCACAGATTTAGTGTCTTAAAACCACACAGGTATATTGTCTTATAGTCCTGGAGGTCAAAGTCTGCAGTGGGTCTCACTAGGCTAAAATCCAGGTGCTGGCAAAATTGTTTTTCCTTCTGGAGCAAGGGGGGGAGGTTCTGTTTTCTGGCTTTTTCCAGTTTCTAGAGACTGCCCACATTCCTTGGCTTGTGGCTCCCTTCCATCTTCTAAGCTAACAATGGCTAATGGAGTCTTTCTTACCTGCTATCTATCACATTAGCATATTAATCAAAATTGTTTTAGATTCCCAGTCTAATAATTACAATATCCCTGCCATGTCTGGCTTTGATGCTTGATCTGTCTCTTCCAACTGTGTTTTTGGTCTTTTGATATACCTTGTTACTTTGTAGCTGCTCATGATGTGCTGGGTGAAAGGAAGGGCTGTAAATCAGCCTTCAGGAATGTGGTGGTGAGGTGTGGGGGACAGGAAGCCTTCTGGACTCCTGCCATCAGCTCCCAGGCTTCTAGTGAGTTTGTGCCCCTGTGGTGTGAGTTCACAAGCATGTCTCAGTTATGGTCTTCCCCACCTTAGGTGGGAAGGGATGGCTAGAGTGGGCTGGAATCAGGCAATTCCTTTCCCAGGTCAATTAGGCTCTGAGAGGATCCCAACTGGTCAGGCTCCGATTAAATGGTTTCCTCTGAAGTCAGCCTTTGTTAAGAACAAGAGCTCTGGCCTATTTCAAGATGGTTCTTTTTCCTCTCCCTTGGCCAGAAGTTTGTGAGGAGGTTTCTCCCATACTTATTGTATGAACCTGGTCGAGCTCCTGGAGGTAAGTGTCACTACTTTGGGCAGGTTGTCCTGTCTCAGCCCTGGTTCCCCTGGCGGTCTCCCCTCCTGTGTCCCTGCTCAGGGAAGCTGTGTTCTGGGCACATGGGGCCTGTCTCTCTCACCTTGTAGGCGGCAGCTGGCCCTATGTCTTCCTTTCTCTTATGGATCTGAGAAGAGTTGTTGATTTTTCAGTCTGTTCAGCTTTTTCTGTTGTTGTTAGGATGGGGTGGCAACTTCCAAGTCCCTTGCTTGCAAAACCAGAAACTGGAAGTCATAGGGTCTTTCTTACACTGAATCGCTCTGAATCTGACTCTGCTCCCCTGCCTCTTTTTTCTTTCTTTCTTTTTTTTTAAGATTTTATTTACTTATTTGAGAGAGGGAGAGCATGGTTGGGGGTGGGGGTGGTGGAGTGGCAGAGGGAGAGGGAGAAGCTGACTCCTTGCCAAGCAGGGAGCTGGATGGGGGACTCTGTTCCATGACCCTGGGATCATAACCTGAGCTGAAGGCAGGTACTTAACCAACTGAACCACCCAGGCACTTCCCCATCTTCTTTTTTTTTTTTTTTCAACTTATAAGGACATTTGTTATTGCATTGGTCCTAACCAAATAGTCCAGGATATTCTCTCCATTACTGAATCTATTGATTAGCAACCTTAACTCCATCTGCAAGCTTAATTTTCCCTTGCCACATAACATAACAAACGTATTGGCAGGCTGCAGGGACTCAGACATGGACATCTTGCGGGGAGCATTATTCTGCTTACCACAAGATCCTTTGTCAGAGCTTTTTGGAGGGAGGTGGGAGGCAGGCAGAAAACACAGGGGCATTGTGAGGAGAGGAACCAGGGAACCTCAAAGCATCAGGGCAATTATCACCATTTCCTGAACCCCAAGATGGCTCCACAATATTCTTTAAGGACTTGTTTTCCTTCCTTCTTTGTCTCTCAGTTCACCCTGGGAGAATTTAAATCTCATCTCTTTGAGGAGTGGGTTTCTCATGATATACAGACACAGTATGCATTGAAGGAAAATAAAGAGCCTCTTTCCCAGGGCCAGTGGACAGTGCTTCCAAATCAGTCGTCTTCAACGTGCAAGATTCAGGTCTCCTGTTAATGACAGTGATGAATCCTGAGATCAGTGTAGAGGGTGAGGAATGGTAATAGAGAGAGAGAGGGAGACGGGGAGAGAAGGAAAATGAGAGAGGGAGGGAGGGTAGGAGAAGAATGAAGCTATCAGAGTGCCTCACGTGTTCTAGGATGAAGTTGGCTTCAGTTCCATCTGCACACGTGCACCAGCTTATGGTGCACGACGTCCGTCTCCAGTGAACCAGTCTGAGCTCCAGGGGCTCACCGGGTAGCCGCAGATGTGCACGGGCAGAGGCTCCTCAACGCGGGCGGGGGCCGCCCCTCATCGCTTCTGGGAAAAGCGAATCTGCTTACCTGTGCAGAAACGTTCCAAAGGACTTCAGGGGACCGAGGAAACAAAAAGTGAACATCAGAACAGAAGAGGTAGTGATGGGAGTGCAAAGGAAAAAGAGAAAGTAAAATGAAATGAATCCTATCCCATACAGGAGAAAACGGGGTCTCAGAGGGGTGCAAGAAATTATGCTGCATCAGTAAGGGGCAGGCTGTGACTCTGGCCACCCTCTGACCTCCTCCCAGGGCTCTTTCTAACCACAAGGACTTGTGCCCTTCAAGAACAAACTTTTCAAGGACCCATGCCTATCACACATGGAAATTGCATGAGCCATTGATGCCTCAGACCTCCTTGTCTACATCCCCTACCACATGGCTACATTGAGGCTTGGACAAGTGGGTCTTTGGGAGTGGAGTGGGTAGGTTACACTCCGTGGAGAATGGGGAGTCCAAGAACATGCCTCTCTCTGCCCCCATCAGGGGGGATAGGCGTGGTGGATGGAAGAAGGCAGCCCCCTCTTCCCAAGATTAAAGAGAAGCTAGCGTCCCCTTTCTTCTCCTAAAAAGAAAATGCTTAAAAAGAAAGAAAAATAGTATTGTCACTTTGTTCCTAGATAAAAATTTCCAAACACCTGGTTAAGCATTATAGTCACATCCATTTTGTGTCTCCCTGGTGTAGCTACAATGTCAGTGTACCAGTCACTATTGTTCTTCCCAGGTTTTTTTTTTTTTTCCTTTTTTTTTTTTTCTCAATATGTCCTCAAGCACCAACTTGACTGGGAACTCAGCAAAACCTGGAAGATTCTAATGGAGAGAGGCAATGGATCTGACATGAAAGCTCTGGAAAAGAAAGCCACTCTGGTGGATGTCCAGGAACTGGATGAGGACTCTGGATTCCTGCTCATCTTGAGAAGAGAATGTCTAGAGAAGGAGGAAAGATATGTGGACCTCCAGAGGGTAGCTGACATGAGGACTCCCTGAACTCAATCACCTGTTGTCTCCCTCCCATGTGACAGGCTGCACACTGGGTAAAAGAGAGTGTCATGTCCCATCCTGAGGAGGAAATGTTAGATTACACAAAATGAATCAGAAGTCTTTCCTTCAGGACTTAGTTTAATAAACAAATAAGCACTATGAGTCTCTCAATGAGGAATATGGCTGGAAGTCAGGGGTGGGATCCAGATTTGTGAGTCCTAGAGCTCTCTTTGGGATGTCTTTCAAGAAAAGTAACACGAAGCATGGGCAAAATATTGTTAATCTTGTTATACAGAAGAGGAAACAGGTTTTAGAACAGTCCAGAGAATGCTAGTCCACAGAATACAAAATCTTGAATATAGACTAGATATAGAGCTTTGGGTGTTTCCCACACAGATAAAACTTATGCTTTCTTAGCTCATGGTTAATCCATCTGTATACTCCACCTTTTCTGAATGTTTTTTATGCTCTTGGGGAGAAGGCGAGGAAGGGACAGTGCGTGTTTCAAAAAACACGCTTCAGGAACTCTGAACTGGTCTACATGTAAAGTCTTCAGGGTCTTTGGCAGCTAGCCTGGCTCTGCCCGGAAGTGTCTGGGCACAAGCTCTCATCCGTTTGAGTCCCTTTTTTGCACTGTTTTTTGGATCCACTGAGCACAGCAGTGGTCCTCGGACTGGTGCCTCTCACAAGAAATGGTGAAGAAAGAAAAGTCTCTTGCTCCTTGATGATGGCTTCAGGGGATTTGTTGTTTTTCTTGCTGTTTGAAGAATCCTAGATACTGCGCAGAATGTTGAGAGCTCCCAGAAGGTGGACAGGCGGTGATGCCTTCCAAAGGGAATGAGCCAATGCGCTGGGGGGCCCTCTTGGCCAGAATAGAAGTAAACTCTGCAGAAACCTCTTGGAGAACAGTTCCTTTCAGCTTGCTGGCTTTTAAAATGTTTCTCATTTTGATTCATGGCACACAAGTCAGCGTGTGACAATTGTCAAGGATGAACTTGGGCTGCGCCTTTACGCAAACAGTGCTAACATGTTTCTGATTACGTTAACAATGCCACTCTTTCCTGCATGTGGACTCATCAAGGTCGATTCTCAAGAGTGGATGCTAATGCTGAAATCTCCTGTTAACACACATGTATATATTTCTAGCTGTAACTCGGTTTAATGCCAGTACAAGTACTATAAAATCTGAATTAAATGTAAGATGACCGGCATAAATTAGCCCTGAAGATTTACTAAGAGGGACAGTTGCTACACGCCGAAATAGGTTAAGGGAAGTTATAGAATCTGTTTCCCTGGAGGTTCTTAAAATAAGACAGTATCTATTCTATAGAACAATGTTAAGGATCCTGACATAAAAGAATGTTCCAGGATCCTGCTTAATTTAGCAGTCAAGGTCTTCTAACCAAAATCATAGGTACTCTGCTCAAGGTATCCATTGAAGAGCCTTATTGCCCAGGTGGTATTTCGATTCCTTACTGCCTTGCTGGTGCTATTTCTGCTAGGAGAGGCAGAAATTCCACTTCAGGTCAAACTAGTCAGGTATGATCTTATTACCATTTCCACAGTGCCTTCTTACCGCGGTGGTGATTATACTCTCTACAGTAAGGTAATTACTATTGTTGTTACTACTACAATAATTACTGTTATTACCTACCATTTTTGAGCACTCACTCACTATATGTGAGGCACTATGCTAGCTGTTTACACGCATTGCCTCATTTTCCTCTCATAACAACATCTTAAGATGAATATTAGATCCATTTCAGAGATATTTAAACTGAGTCTTGGAGAAGCTAAGTAGCCTGTTGGTCCTACATTAGGATTGATCCAGGTGTGTTTGATTTGAAAGCCCATGCTTTTATGTACCGCAGGTGTGGCTAATGTTTTCAAGAGCACATCAGACCACATATAATGTTGGCTCTTCTATACAATCTCATTGGGAAGCTATGCTTTTCTCTTGGTTCTCAAAAGAGGCTGGGCTCTCTTTTGGACTGACATTCAGAAGTTCACAAAAAATGACATATTTTCCATCAATCCCTGAAATTTTAGGATGAGAAAGTTCTTCATGACTATCAACTATTTAACATTTAAGGGATCTCACAGGAAAATAAAAGTTCTGTTTAAAATGTTTGAATTTTAAAATAAAATTTTAAAATGTTTGATTCTTTTGAAAATTCTCAAAATTCTTTGAAAATCCATTGAGGACTTATCATAAGTGGGGGAAGAAACCACTTGAGGATTCAAAACCAAACTTGGCAAGTTGGGGGAATAATCAATCCAGTTATTAAACAAAAACAAAAAACAAGGCCTGAATGATAAAATAATGATGTCAAGTTTTTTATGGGATTTTGTGACAAGTACAAGGTTGTACACCTTATATTTCCAGCACAACCAACTGTATTTTTCCACACTGATGTTCAACACAGAGTCTACACAGTGACCTAGAAACATCTCACCCAGGGGCACCGGGTGGCTCAATCGGTTGAGTGTTTGACTCTTGGTTTCAGTTCAGGTTGTGATGTCCTGGTTCGTGGGATTGAGTCCCAAGTCAATCCCTGTGTGGGACTCTGGGCTCAGTGGGGGTCTGCTTGAAAGATTCTCTTCCTCTGTTTCTCCCCCAACTTTCATGCATCTTAAAAAAAGAGAAATATCTCACCTATTCAATGACTCATGTCCAAGAAAGGGCCAAAATGATGACCTATAGGAAATGCATAAATTTAGCAGCTGGTGAACTTTAGAGCAAGACAGATGGTGGAGGTGATGATATTGCATGAAATGTTTCCTCCCTCAGCAAGATTGTCAAAAATGTGCTCCTCTGCTATTTCTCTATCAAAGAGGGGGTGGGAGGAAGGATTCTTTTACTGGTGTCTATAACAGATACATTTTCCTTAAGAAAGATATAAGTCAGTGATAAATATGAACTTAATGTATATTTTTATACATATTAAAAATGGGAATAAATTTAAGCTCATGATAAAAAACAATATTCTTTTGATAAGAATTTTGAATTTATTATATTTATAGTTGCTATTCTGTTTCTAATAGACTTTGGGTCATATGTTGGCAACAGCTTAATGTAGACAAAATCAGGCTTATTTTCTGTCTCTGTTCTCTTTATAAACCTTCATCACAAGTTCCCTATTCCTGTGAATGGCTCCATTCTCCTGCCAGCCTCCTATGTTCCCAATCTTGTTGAACCTTTCCTTTCTATCATGTTGTCCAGAAAATCACCAACTTCCTGATTCCTTGTTCTACAGTTCTTCTCAAAGCCATAAGCCATATACTCTCTCCATTCCCCAGGTACAAGCCAGACTGAATCCAAACTTCATATCTAGACAATGGGAAGAACTTTTTCTTCCCTACCATTAGTCCCATCTTTATGCAAACCACCTTTCCCAGCAGCAAGCTAACTTTTGATCACTTGCCTGACAAAATTAAGTCTGGGTTAGTCAGCAAGCATTCTGTCAATTTTTTTTTTAAGATTTTATTTATTTGACAGAGATCACAAGTAGGCAGAGAGGCGGAGGGTGGGGGGTGGAAGCAGGCTCCCTGCTGAGCAGAGAGCCCAATGCGGGGCTCGATCCCAGGACCCTGAGACCATGACCCAAGCCAAAGGCAGAGGCTTAACCCACTGAGCCACCCAGACGCCCCCATTCTGTCAATTTTTACTCACCTCACAGTTTTGTATGCCTTTCCTGTGACCAGCATACTTTAGGATAGTATGCCCATTACTTCCCTTCTCTCAAAGTCCCTCCACATCTGAGGTACCTGCAAAGTGCCACTGGCCTGTCATGTTCCACCAACTGATGCCACTTGTGTTCCAACACTCTTCAACATTGTCCTTTGTCATGTTTTACCAGAGTGCATATGGCTTCCATATTTTCATTCCCACAATTCTCTTTAATATCCTCTTAGCCCTTGGGCACTGAATTGTACAATACCTCTAAAGGTAAAAATTAAAAATTTACATGCAATTGTGTTTGTATTTCTACCCTTTCCATAATTGCTCAAATTTCTGTTGTGCAAGAGTCAATTTCCATGTTTGAGGCCTGGGGCAGTACCTACCTCCCAACAAGACAAGTTCCCATCAGTCACATCCCAGTCCAAGATACTCTTTAAAAAATTCCACATTCTCCTTAAAAATGTTGAAATTGAAAAGTCCTTCCCTGAGCTATGTAACTAAACTTATCTTGCTGGATTTGATGAGTACGTTGAACATCTTGATCTCCTTTTAAATAGTTTTTGCTATAAAGAAATCATTGATCCTTAAAACTGAACTTTAAAATAATTATTTTTTCCTTAAATGTTGGATGACAAAGGAGAATTTGAGATTTTTATTTCTATTTATTTATTTATTTTTAATTTGAAATTTTTAAACAGCATTTCTCTCCGCACAAGTTGTTGAACAATCATCCTGGTGTTAAAATGCCTGTTAAGCTATTGGGCTAAGATATGTTTCTTTTTTAGTACCAAATTTGTTAAGTTTGTTCATATATATCAGCTTATTTTGCCCTCACAATAATTCTTTGAGATATATTTTATTATTCTCATGCATTGGACAATAAACCCAAAGCTCAGTACAGTTCAGCTCTAGGTTCCAGGTCACCCCAAGCTACAAGTAAGTGGGATTGATGCTTTGGTTTCTTGCCATCTAAACCTGACACCCTTTCCTATTTCCTAACTTTCTGTGTCCCGGGCCTTTGGTTAGCACTGAGCCTCTTGATGAAAAAGACAGAGAGGACCAGGCAGCATGGTTGACAACGGTGGTGAGGCAAGCCAGCCCCTGGGGAATGTGTCATGTGTGTCAGATACTACATTCCCATAAATATTTGGAACTATATCTGGGCGTTAATTCAGTTTCGTTGTTTTTCTGTGTATTTACAGTTAGTACTATACTCTTCGTTATTGAAGCTCTTTACTTCAGTATCCAACAGGTCTAGTCCCTCCCTCATTCCATTCCACTGCCAACCCCAGATTTTCTTCTTGCTTTAGAACCAGCTTATCTAGTTATCTAGTTTAAAACATCATTCTGAAGCTTTTGGGTCTTCTGTCAAAATTATAGATTAGACAAACTGTAAGTGACTCTTAATCTCACAAAACAAACTGAGGGTTGCTGTGGGGAGGGGGATCGGGAGAGTGGGGTGGGGTAATGGACATTGGGGAGGGTATGTGCTATGGTGAGTGCTGTGAAGTGTGTAAACCTGGCGATTCACAGACGTGTACCTCTGGGGATAAAAATATATTATATGTTTATAAAAAATTTAAAAATTTTTAAAAAAAGAAAAAAAATTATAGATTAGATCAGAGAGTGTTGACATCTTGATAATATATTTTTCTTCCTAATGTGGAACACAGTAGGGTTTTTTTTCCATTTATGCTAATGTTCTTTTGTGTCTGTTTTATGTTTCCCAGCACTGGTATCTTTTTATGTTTTTTACTAGACCATAAAGGCAAATCTTTTCTTTTTTTTTTAAGATTTTATTTATTTATTTAGAGAGAGAGATAGAGAGCACAAATAGGCAGAGCGGCAGGCAGAGGGAGAGGGAGAAGCAGGAGCCCGATGTGGGACTTGATCCCAGGATCCCGGGATCATGATCTGAGCCGAAGGCAGCCGCTTAATCGCTTAACCGACTGAGCCACCCAGGCCCCCCTGCAAATCTTTTTTTAAACCCCTTTTAAAATAATCTCCCTCTCAGGTCATTCTCTGTATTTGAATGCTGCTGTATTTTCCTCCCTCCCTCCTTTCTTTTCTCTCTCTCCCTCTCTTTCATACAGCACACTTGGGAACGCATAACTTCTTCATTCGGAGTCATCATGGGCACCTAAAAGAAATTGAACAAAAGGGTCCAGGACCTTCTGTGATGCACTAACGTATTCTTTCTCCCTAGAAGAACATGACAATAAGATTCATGATGGAGGAAATTTTATCTGTTATCATTGCAGTTTTCCAAGTGCTAGAACAGTACTCGAGATATGTAGTAACATTAAGTAATTACTTGTTGAGTGAATGAATGGAAAACTCCATTCAGGCCTCCCTAAGTCCCTATGGAACAACAAGGTCCTTGGTTTATAAATGCAGGCAGGTCAAACTAACTCTGGGTAGTTTGCTGTAGAAAGTCTGTTAGAAGAGAAGCAGTGTGTAGACTCTAATTGTCTTCCTATGTGTGTTATACTGACCTATTTCTCCATGAAAGTATTAATAATAAATGCCCAAGGCTCCACTGAAAATAAATAGCCATATTCCTTTTGCTTCTTATTAGCCTTGAAATTCACACTTGCACAATGACGGCTCTAAAATGCATCCTAACAGATGGGTACTTCTTGAGCTGTCATAAGGCTGATGGAGAAAATCCAGTCAGTGTGCGGGTTAAGTCTGCAAAGAACAATCATTCTGATGAACCGGGGTATAAAGTGAGGCACCAGGCGCTTCATCATTCTAGGGTTTCCTGGCAGCGTGGGAGGCAAAGTGTGTGCAGGAAACAGGGTCACACTGTGGTTTTAAAGGGGAGCTCAGGTTGCCTTTTATGAATATGCATGAGGGGCTGGCTCTTGAGTTTTCTTGAGTTCAACTTAACCCTCACAGACCCATTTCCTGCCTGTCATTTATTTGAAGACGGTCCTTGAGGAGATGTGAAAAAGTGAGTCCTTTCTCCACTTGTGGAGCCTTTTGCTTTCTTTCCTCTTAAAGATGACAAGCTGCACCCTGATTTATTTTTATTCCCCGTGAGTCACTTACTAGTCTTATTTTATAAATAATATTTTATACATCTTACTCAGAAGCAGATGGGAAAGTTCAAGGAAACACCCTCTGGAAAGAGGAAAAGTACATCAGTCTGGATCTGTATGCTGGTGCCATTGCTAGAGGCCCCTGTAAACAGCGCTGCCACGAGGAAATAAACAGATGGCAAAGAGTCCTTGCAAAGCAGCATTTAGGGGGGTTTCTTTGTTTTAGGAGCGGAGCAACTGTTATTCTCTTAGTGTGAACTCTATGTACTCCCGAGAAATGCAAAAAACAACTTGGAACCGCTTGTCTGATATTCATAAAACAGGTCACTGGGTCGAAAGGGTCGTTGGCCGGTTGGGAGCTCAGGAGCACACACTTGACAATCGCCTTTGCCTGTTGTCTTTGTGAGAGGAAGTGGGGGAGGGGAGAGGAGCTCTAGTTCCTCAGAGCCAAGAGGCAGCTCCAGGAACCCACGTGATGAACAGCATGTGCTGGGAAATGCCAGCATGTGTCGCTCCTCAACTTGGCATATAGACTTGACTCCTGTTGGACAAAATTCCCAAAGCAGACAGGGAGTAGTAGGGCTGTTTTCGCTGGGCAAACAGCAGTGGGTGAGGAAATGGGCAAACGTAGGTTGCTAGGCGGTTGTTTTGCTGTTGATATGGGAGCAAAGCCAGGCAGCACTTAGATACTGGGAACATTTTCATTATTCCGTGGAGTCCCAGCCTTTCCATGAGAGAACCCCTGATAATGACTTTTCCTTTAACGACAATAGTTGGGGAGAGAATGTTCCTTGTTCCTAGTGGTGCTGCTTTGTTTCTCCAGAGGCTAGGAGCCCCTTCCTGAAATCCATTATTGACGCAGTCTCCGTTGTCACGCATTATCAGTCTCTAATGAACTGTCTGTTTTGTTTGTTTGTTATTAATGTTAAACATTCTTTTTTCTTCTATATCAACATTTATGCCTTTAGAATCGTTCGGCACTCTTTTGGCATTTAAAGTTCGTGATGTAAGAGCTGATGATTTTGCCTCATGGTTATGTGGTGACATAACGGGGTCAAAGTGAGGTTCACAGGATTAGAAGCCCACTTGGACTAGAGCCTTTTCTTTTTTTTGAAAAAACGGTTGGGGGAAAAGAATGGAAGGATAGAAGGAAGGAAGGAAGGGAGGGAGGGAGGAAAAGCCTATTCAGAGAAAATCTTATCTGATCTAAAACTTTTTTATGTGCTCTTCCCACAAATACCTTTCAGGAGTGTGTACTCTGTACCCGGCATTTGAAGAAAACAGCAATCTTGGCTACCACTTAATAATAGACTGTGGATTCTCTCCCCCAAAACCGAATTTTTTTTTCAATATGTACCTCATGTACCTTTGTCTCCACTGCCGTTGAAAAAATAGATTACCTGTGACCTTTATTAATACAGTCTTGTTTTATGGCAAGTTTATGGGTAGTGTTTTCCCAGTGTCCCATTATCGCTCCTCGATTCAGTGGTTCTGGAACACACAGGGTCTCAGAACCATGCTGTATCATAAAAAGTCATGCAAAGTTGACTTCAACGAACTTTTTGCAGCCCTCCATCCCAGGTCTGGACTGATTTCCTAGCACTTCTTCCAAGAATTCCAATTGCTTGTACACTTATCTGTCTCCCTACCTCCGACCCCCCACTTACCCCCACTCCCCCGCCAGAGTCTGTGAGTACCTTCAGGGAAGGGCCTGTGTCTTGTAGAAAGAAATGAATGTAGTTCCAAACATCTTTGTTTATATATTCTGACCTGTTGGACTTTGATTCTTATGGCATTGGATTCCAAAAGTGAGTTTGTTGGTTGAAGTCCCGATATAGTTTTAATTTTAACTGATGCTGCTAGATTGTTTTCCAAAAGAAGCTGAAGCAGCTTTCTCCCATATTTCCACCAGTAATAGGTTTTATTGGTCTTTTAAATGTTTGCCAGTTAAATAGTAAAATTATTAATCAGTTTGAGTATCTTTATATGTGTTTGTTAGTAATTTAGATTTGCTGCTCTGTGAGTTAACTTTTTATGTACTTTGCCCATTTTGCTGCATAGAAGTTTGCTTTAATATCAATATATATAAAAATAAGTATAAAGTTCTTTTTAACCTAAAAATTCCAAGTATAAGTATGTATCATACAGAAATATTTAGATATATAAACAAAAATACATGCATAAGCATCCCATTACATCCCATCTACATGATAAATGCATGAGCATCACATCTACAAACATGAGAACATTGTAGCAACAAAATCTAAAGTTTAATGAAAAGAAAGTAGTTTGATGAATTATGGTATTTTCTTATTATGGAAGAGGATGAAGAGTTAAAAAGAATGAGGTCAATCTACATGTACTACATAAAAGATTTCAGCGTAGTGTTAAATGAAAAAAAGCAAGTTGTAGAAGAGGAATTGTATAGTACTATCCTAAATTATATATTTATAAATGCACGTTGTGGCAGAAACTGTCCTTAATCTTAGAAACGATGAGAAGTTGTTATCTGATCACACTGCAACAAGCAGACAGCAATTGTAAAAGCTAGGTCACATTCCAAAAGATACACTGACTTTTTATAATGTGGGAGATAAATGACTAGTTCAAGGTGGCAAAGAAAGAAAAAAAGAACTAAAACTCACTGAATCCATTCTCTGAGGGTTCAGTTAGTTCTGAAGTGACTAACAAGAGGCATAATTAATTATCGATCCTATATTGCTGTATGTTGGGACTTTCTATATTATTTAAAACCTGTTTCACAAACTCTGATACTGATAGCTAAAGATAGCTTACATTTCAGACGGGCAAATTCTGTGTTTGTAGTGAAAACATTTAATAGAGTCCTTATCTGTCCTTACAGATCCTCTCTGTCATATATATAACCTAGATATAATCTGTGATAAAAGTGTATCACAAAATTTAATTTTACTTGAGATCATCCTCTCAATCAAATGAGTTAGCAAGTGAATTCTGTGTTTTGTTCCCTGAATCATTAGTAGTCTGTATCATTTCGCTTTCTTATCAATTTATCAAAAGTAGCTTAACTTTAGGTCCAAGTGCTTTGCTTCATAGGCAATAAAGTTTTACTCCTACTTAAAGGAAAACACAAGGGCGCCTGGGTGGCTCAGCGGGTTAAACATCGGACTCTTGGTTTCGGCTCAGGTCATGATCTTCAGAATCCTGAGATCAAGCCCCAGTAGGGCTCTGCTCTTAGTAGGGGGTCTGCTTATGCTTCTCTCCGTCTGCCCGTCTCCCAACTTGGGCATGCTTTCTCTCTTTCTCTCTCTCTCTCAAATAAATGGATAAAACTTTCTAAAAATGAAGGAAGACACACTTGTCTAATGTTTATCTCTTGCCTTCTCAAAAAGGTGATTACCTATGCAGTTTCCGCACGCAGGTGTGTATGCATCTGCCTGCAAACATCTTTTTGTGTGTAAGCCCATAGAAGTGAGCACTGTATGGACACACATCAAATTATTTTTTTTAAGATTTTGTTTATTTATTTAACAGAGAGAGAGAGCACAAGCCAAGGGAAAGGCAGAGGGAGAGGATGTAGCAAACTCCTTGCTAAGCAGGGAGCCCAACATGGGGCTCAATCCCTGGGATCATGACCCGAGCCAAAGGCAGCCTCTTAACTGACTGAGCCACCCAGGTGCCCCCACACATCAAATTCTTTTTTTTTAAAAGTATTTTATTTATTTATTTGACAGACAGAGATCACAAGTAGGCAGAGAGGCAGGCAGAGAGAGAGGGGGAAGCAGGCTCCCCGCCGAGCAGAGAGCCCGATGTGGGGCTCGATCCCACTGAGACCATGACCTGAGCTGAAGGCAGAGACTTAACCAGGCACCCCAAATTCTTAACAGGGCATTAGTGTAGAGACAGAGAGTGGGAAAGGGGAAGTGAGATGCTGGGAGAGTTCACTTTTATCCTGAGTACTTCTATAATATTTGAATTTTTTAAAATGACAATTTTTTCATTTTTTTGTATTTGGATAATGTTAAAAGTGAAAAAAGAAAGTAACTCATAGTTAGCAAAAAATCAGTATTTTATATATCTCTTGGAACAATATCCAAGGAGACGACAACTTTTTGGAATATGAGGATGCCCTTTAATTGTTGAGTAATTTTCTGGAGAGTTGTATGGTTGTAGTTGTACTTTTACTATCTGTTTAGAAAAGAAATAATTATCAAAAGACTACAAGTCCATTAGTACTTTTAAATCTGAGATATTATCTTGTCTATAGGGTTTCTCTCTAGTATCTCATTAGCCTGGCAAGTGCCCAACCTCGAGTGAGTTCATCTGCATGTTTCTCTGTGTGCACCCATGCCCCACACTAGAGAGGGCTCCTGGAGAAATCACATGACCCGACCCAACCATGGGCACTGTTTCAACTCTGTGTCATCAGGCTGTGGTCCCTCATAGCTGTCCAGTGGCTCTCCTGTGTTTCCCTAGTCATCTTCCCTCCCACTCACCAGAGTAAATATTTCATACATTCATTCTCTATTCTTCTCAGACATTAGCCTCCAAATAATTTACTTTTCTGGACTTCTTTTAATTTCAGTCTTCCAGGCTAGATCTTTAGCTCTCTGAGGGTGAGACCTTGTCTGTTTTGGTCTCGAGACCCAGCACCCCGCTACAGTGGGCACTCAATAAATATGTAGGCAATTGGGGCGCCTGGGTGTCTCAGTGGATTAAAGCCTCCACCGTCGGCTCAGGTCATGATCCCAGGGCCCTGGGATCGAGCCCTGAACCCCGCGTCAGGCTCTCTGCTCAGTAGGGAGCCTGATTCCCTCTCTCTCTGTGCCTCCCTCTCTGCCTACTTGTGACCTCTGTCTGTCAAATAAATAAATAAAATCTTTAAAAAATATGTAGCATTGAGCGAATGAGTAAATGAATGATGCTTTATAACAGGTAAATGAGGAGCGATGTGGCGAGGGTTGCTGGGCAGCTTTGGGGAACCAGCACTCTTTCCATGATGTGGAGTTGGCCAGCACCCATGGTCAAGCCATGTTATTCCTCCAGGTACATAGAGGGAAACAGGAGGATGAAGTCATTGGGGGTCAAGAGTTTGCCAGGCTAATAAGGAGCAAAGGAGATGAGATACTGGAGAGAGTGTTTAAAGATGGAACATGGGATCTCTGCTGGGTAGGGAAGGAGTGAAGAAAGGAGGAGATAATAGGGACAAACAGGACGAGGATGGTGTGAAGTCCTGAAACAGTTCTGATGGCGTGTGTGAAGACCGGCTGACTGAGAGCTGGAAGTGGAGGAGATCGTGGTTGGAGAGGGAGATTCTCTCTTAAAGGTTTTGGAGATGAAGCCCACCCAGGGGGTGGGCTGAGGGTGTGGCGGAGGTTGTATGGGGCTGAATGAACAGAGCGGTCATTAGCTTTGCGAGGCCAGAAACAATGAGAGGCCCCCAGGATGCGGGCTGTATCACAGTGTATGTGTTCCAGGTGGAGATTACATCTGTTTATGGAGGAAAGTGCCACAGTTTTCAATGACAGCAAGGACTCTAGGACTGAAACCACATTGATGGGGTGGGATGGAAGGGGTTGAAGGAATTGAATACATAGAGATGTGGGAAAAAAGTAATTATGATCAGGGGATGTTGACTGATATTTCAGTTTGGAGAGAAAATGTAGTGGAGGAGTAAATACTGAAAAGCAGTGAAAATTGCATATAGTTTTCAGTTGTTTAATGCATGCAGTACATAAAACAAAAATTCCAGGAAATTCAAATACATGTTTCATTAGCTGATATTACTCGAAGATAAAAACTGAAATCGTATTAAACTTTTCTGAACCTCTCAGAAGACATAACATCATCTCAAAAGGGCTCACTTCTAGAAGGAAAATTGTTGTAACTTGCCAATTCCAGTTCTGGTCAGGCATTCTTAGAATACCTTGGAGTGGATTTTAGTCTCACGGGGATTTCACTTTTGGAATATCAACGGTCCTGACAAATAAGGCTCTTAAAAATGTTTTCTACTGAAATGCTCAGTCTGCAAATCTAGTTAATGACAGGGACACTAAACTTCATTTCTGGTACACTGATTGCTGATGAAATTGAGCTTTAATGCCAAGAAACCATTATTCCTTCTCCTCTTAAAAGATGAAACTAAAAACAACTGCCTTGTCAGAGCATCTGTGTTCTATCATTAAATTTAAAGCAATTTATCAAATATACGCTACATGCAGGATCTGAGTCCTTCCCTCATGGAGAGCAGTACCCGAGGAGCATGGACACAGCAAGAGAAGCCGCCCCCGTAGCCTCCCAGGAGTTCAGTGTTGACTGTGGGCAAAGAGCTGAGAACAACGGTGAGGGACAGGGTTATCAGGGAAGACCTCCAGGCATTACATAAATGCCCAAGGAGAGAGAACGAATTCACACCAAGAAGGGAAATTATTTAAGGCATTGCAGGGGTAAAAAGGAGTTGTTGTTTTTTGTTTTTTTTCAAAGTCCTGGTATCTCTGATATTCAGTCCCAGTGTTTGGACGTATGGAGTCACCATTATGATTAAACTATTAAAATGTGGCAGGAGATTCAGAATCTCTTTAGAGCGTGTTGTAAGAAGGGCCGACACAGCTTGGGTTATGCCTTTGGTACAAGCATCATGTCGGATTGATGTCTGGAAGAGGAGTGAGATTCGGGAAACTACATAATGAGTCTTGTATTGTCTTTATCCTTTATTTTGTGCAAACCCTGTCAACATGCCATTAGTTGCATCTAGAAAACTCAACAAAAGTCTGTATGAAGGACCTGCTAGCTTGCTTGCTAGATCCTAATGGAAACCTCTTAAAACCTGGATTTGATTCAGAGGTCTAGGCAAAAACCCTCAATGAGGCCATGTGATGCCCTGCAACTAAACTTGAAGCATTTTCTCCTTCTTTGTTCCTTTAGCAGAAATTACATCCCTTCTGACCATCTATTAATTGTCCCAGCTGAAAAGGATGTTTTGTGACTTTTAGTGTTCTCTCACAGCCTGGGGAGAATGACCAGATAAAACAAGAAGTCACAATATAATAAGAGGGGAGGAGGCAGGATGGTGTGCATCTCCTCGGTATGAAGAGAAGACAGAGAATCTTTCCTTTTCTCTCAGAGACCATTTGACCCACAGGCTTATAAAAACAGCAGAAGAAATGAGCCAAGAGTGGAAAGGGGTGTGTGTGGGTGATGTTGTTGCTTAGCAATGGGAAGCCTTTGGCTGATGTTCTGAATTGAACAAAGGAGAGTGACTAGGACAGCATGGAATAAATGAATGGGGAGACACGAAGGGAGGGAAGCCGATATGGTGGTGCAGGCAGGCTAAGAGGGGAATGCAAAGTAAAGGAAAAGCATGAGAATGGATGTGGTGGTTACTTAAAAATCAGAAGATGGGGCGCCTGCGTGGCGCAGTCAGTTAAGCCTCCGACTCTTCCATTTGGCTCAGGTCATGATCTCATGGTCATGGGATCGAGCCCCACGTCAGGCTCTGTGCAACGAGGGGTTGACTTCAGATTCTCTCTCCATCTCCCTCCCACTCGCTCATTCTCTCAAATAAATAAAACCTTCATAGATAAATCAAGAAATAAAAATAAAACTATGCTGTAAGGAGCACCTGGATGGCTCAGTCAGAGGAGACTGGGACTCTTGATCTCAGGGTTGTGGGTTTGAGCCTCATGGCAGGTATATAAAAATAAATGAATAAATAAAAACCAGAAGACAATGAATAAAAATCATTTGGGGAATATAAGTAACTGAAAAGATGGGACTAGTGAGAAGGATTAAGAAAGCACCTGCAGTGGAAGCAGGTAGGCCACTAACTGGTGGGATAAAATCCCCTCCATGGAATGAACTCACTGTGCCAGCCGCACCTCTTTCCTGCTGCTGAGGCCAAGCAGGGCAGATAGGGCAAGGTGCCCAGAACAGAGTCCAGACCGTGGTGTCTGACTAGGCGACTTAGAAGATGAGCTGGGGTGGGGGGGGGCGCCTGGGTGGCTCAGTGGGTTAAAGCCTCTGCCCTCAGCTCAGGTCATGGTCTCAGGGTCCTGGGATCGAGCCCCACATCGGGCTCTCTGCTCAGCGGGGAGCCTGCTTCCCCCTCTCTCTGCCTGCCTCTCTGCCTACTTGTGATTTCAATCTCTCTCTCTGTTAAATAAATAAATAAAATCTTAAAAAAAAAAAAAAAAAGAAGAAGATGAGGTGGGAGGTTAAGGAGCTCCAGGGTTGTCATGGTGACAGTGCTAGACTAGGTTAGGTCCTTCAAAGATCTGTACAATAACTTTCAGGTTTTTAGACCACTGTATCAGTCCTGATCCAAAAGGCAACCACAGGGGAAGGGCAGGAACTTGAGATTGGGCAAGAAAACTCTTAATTCCATCTTTGATTCCTCCAAAAGCTTATGACAGTGTCATAACCCAGAGCAGGCCAATAAATATCTACTAGGGGTAAGTAGGTGTCGATGTGGTCCCAGGGCCTTTGTCATGACAGTTCCGTGACATCTTGTAGGCATCAATGTTTGTCTGTATTACAGGGCAGGTAAACTTGTCTTCTATGTTTTTTTCTTAAAAGGGCAGCCGTGCTTCCTAGCCCATCCTCTACAATTTCCATCATCTACACATGTAAGCCAACATATTATGAGCATTTCCTCCCAACAGATGTACATTTTTATTTGTAAACAATACACAAAAATTATCTAATGACACAGGACTCATTAGAATATGATATACATATTAAGGAAGATGAAATAAACATAAAACGAAAAATGTTTTTTAAACTTTACTTACTTAAGAGTTTTGTTTTGCTTATTAATTCATTTCCCCACCCTTCCTACAGCCTACCCACCTACCAACCACAGGGCACAACTTAGAAGGTAACATGTAGTAGAGGCTCATTAGGTGTTTGCAGTAAACAGAAGTGGGATGGCATTTTTCCACTCCCTGCTCTGGGCTGTCCCATCATATTTTACAGGGATGCAGGGAATTACTTATGTTATTAACTCCCATTACTTATCTCACCAAGTTTTATTATCAATTCCAAATATTATTTGTTATCTGCATATAAAATAGGACTAAGTTTTTAAATTATTCTTCTTTAAAAAACACTTTTCTTATCTATAACATCTAGTTTCTTGATTTCTAATTAAGTGTGGCTATATGGGAATACACTTTTCGGTCTGCTTCTTTCCCAAATCTCACTAAACTGACAGTTAAAGGATAGAATATGAATAAGCAATGAAAATCCTAAAAGGCAGGGTGCCTGGGTGGCTTAGTGGGTTAAGCCTCTGCCTTTGGCTCAGGTCATGATCTCAGGGTCCTGGGATCAAGCCCCGCATTGGGCTCTCTGCTCAGTGGGGAGCCTGCTTCCTCTCTCTCTTCCTGCTGCTCTGCCTACTTGTGATCTCTGTCTGTCAAATAAATAAATAAAATAAAATAAAAAAGAAAAAGAAAGTCCTAAAAGGCTTGGTATATCAGTTATCTATTAATGCCTAAGAACCACCTGAAAACTTAGTGGCTTAAAATAACACCATTTATTAGTACACGATCCTTGGACCAGCAGTTTGTTCAGGGCGCAGTCGGGACAACGCATCTCTGCACCACGTGGTGTCAACTGAGTTTTCTTGCCATAGTAATCATTGGGCGCTTAGCTGGGATTCATAACCAAGGTGCCTCAGTTCCCCACAGAGCTTCTCCAGCTAGCCAGCTCAGCCTTCGCATGTCTTGCTGAGGTTCCAAAGAAGGCAAGAGTTGAAGCTTCCAAGGCTTCCTGAGGCCATATTAGAAGTCACAGGTGTCATGGCTTCACTTCTGCAGCATCCTGTTGGTTAAGGCAAGTTGCAAGGTGTAGCAGACTGAGTTGTGTTCCTCCAAAATTTTTGTTGAAGCCCTAACCCTCAATGTGACTGCATTTGGAGATAGAGCCTTTAAGAAAAGCAATTAAGGGTAAATAAGGTGATAAGGGTGGGGCCCTCATCCAATAGGACTAGTGCCCTTATAAGAAGAGGAAACAACAGCACGGATAGGCAGGCACAGAGAAAAGGCCTTAGTGAGAAAGTGGCTTCCTACAAGCCATGGAGAATGGTCTCACCTGATACCAGTCCTGCCAAAACTTTGATGTGGGACTTCCAGCTTCCAGAACTGGAAGAAAATAAATCTGTTGTTTAAGCCATTCAGTCTGTGGTGTTTTGTTATAGCAGACTTAGCAGACTAATGCACAAGTCCAGCCCAGATCCATCACGTGATGAAAAGAGCTATAAAAAATTTTGTGACCATTTTTAATCCAGCACACTTGGAAAATGTCAGCTAGTTTTAGAAAGTGTAAATATATCAAGAGGAATACTTAGAGCAATGCCCATACTAGTCCCCTCTACCACCACTTACTTCCTTGAAACAACTTTGTAACTGAAATTGCATTAACATTTTTTATTTAGGTAAATAAGAGGTAGTGATTTGGTAGGCCCGTATGTTATCAGGTATAATTAGAAAATGACATCAAAGACATGGAATTTCCACTAGAAAGTAAAAGCCCCATTATGCCAAAGCAAACCTATCCATGGAGAGTAAATATAAAGAAAAAAATGCCTTTATTTCCAAGATTGAGCATTAGCTTTAAATAGTATAATACTTGTATTCTTCTCTGACTACTGAGTGAAAGAAAACATTTCTCATTCTCTATAGTTGTCCATATCTGTAGATGTTACACCATATGGACTTCTCTAATGGAAGCCTCAGTTTTCTTCAGGAGTTCAACCTCTCCTTGTCTGCAGAGTTAAACTAATTAGATTGAGCCATCATGTTAATTCCTGTCCCCTTCCTAATGACTGACTCAGGAACCCAATATTGAATGCTATCCTGTCATGCCAATTCCATGGTGGCCATTATTGAGGCAGAGAATGCAAATCTCTCTGGATGGCGGGGGTGGGGGGGTGTCTCTCTTCTACTGAACATAAACAAGGGACATAAGTGGCCACTTAAAAACCGGGAGGGGTGCTCACCTAAGGACAAAGCGAATACAAAAGGCTCCTGAAGCTCACCTTCCCTCTGGAATTCTTGTGTTGTGTAATAAACATTCTGACCCTTTAGGCCAGTTTCACATAGGATTTTTTTTTTCCTGTAGCCAAAAGAATCCTTCTAATCTGATGATGCTTTTCCTGTGTAGCCTGAAGTGTCCTCAGTGATCTCCTATCAGAGAGCCTATGGAATGGTTTTATGAGGAAAGTCAGTTCTTCTTCACTCCACTTCATTGTCCCTCAAAACCACCAGATCTATAAGCAGATTCAGATCTCTGTATGCCACACGAGATCCATTATAAAACAAATACAGGAACAGAAAACACAGCCACCAAAGGAGTGGAAAGACTGTTAATTTATGTTGGCAGAATATATGGAGAGAAAGTGTGGAAATGGATTCTGAGTGTACTAGACCAAGAAAAGAAGAACACAGTTACAGATCAGATAGAATTTACCAAGAGGGTTGCAGTTATTAGAGATTCTGGATTTAATGTGCTAGCTCCACAGTCGGAACTTGTCTAAATTATTTGCCAAATTATCTCTTGAGTTATGCTCAGCAGTAGCCCATTCTAAATGAACCTGCAATGCTGAAATTTTCTTGTTATAAGGGGAGCAATCCAAAAGTTAATGGACATATAAATATTGGGGTAGATGGTCACATGTGAACTGCTCACCTATTCCCTGTCTCCTTTTTCTAGGAAGAGGAAAAAACAACCAGAAAATATTTCCTATACCAGGGTCTTGAGAATTGTATGGGTGTACATATAAGACCCAGCACCTAAATAGCATTTTGGTGGCTCTTCTTCATACGCTGGGGTAAGAGGAAAATACTCTGTGTTTGAAAAGTACTCCTGATTGCAAATAGGGATGCTAAGATGGAAGAGGCCGAATAGTGACACTTAACTGCCAAAGCCAAGGTGGGCATGCTGACCATAATAATAACAGTAGAGCTGGCATGATGTTCAAAATGATACAACTCTCAAAAATCTCTGCAAGTTTTTCATATGTAAGAGAGTTACAGGGATCAAAAGAGATGGCAGCTTGGTGCTCTCATTCATTTGTGTAATGGAAAATACTCCAGAGTTAATGGTTGCGGGTCTGGTATTGTGTTCTTGAACTCAGTAGTTCTGGTGGTGGCCTTCTGACACCTGTCTCTCCAGTCTTTCCAGTTATTTTGTAAGCACCTAATCCCCTGTGTTGAAACTCTTCTACTTTCCCCAGAGCAGTGCACTGAACACTAACTGATGGGCTTTCCAAAGGAGCCCTGAACTCTCGCCATGATTGCTTCTTCAGTTTCT